>JAQGAD010000533.1:0-35551 GCA_034696625.1 Isotomurus palustris | reverse complement strand
TACAGTCTAATTTACTGCTTCTGCATACTGTGCATGTAATTAAACCATCAGATGATATCTGCCCATTTATTTGGATTATACAAAAAAAAATTAAGACAACGGCTAGGACGACTAAACTACCAATGGAGAGGGTTTAGACATAATCCAATTATTTTCTTGAATTTTTTATGCTTGGAAGTCTTTCTAGAAAACGCTGGAAATAAAGCGGATTTCCATTCTATTAGTCAATCTGCACTGCTACATGACATTTCTTAACTGCTGCATAAACTGGGAGTGCGGGGAAGAAAACAAGTTTAATGACAATTTCAAACAACTAACTGAAATAAATTACAGTATTAGTATTGCTCTCAGACTTTAATTTTATAAACAACTCGGCTGTCTTTAAATGTTACAAGAGAGAAGTCATGTGCAGACTATAATCAGAAGTAGGCGATCGAGGAAGACTGCAGGGTTGAAATGATTAAATGAAGTGTTATCCTAACTGAGTGAAATTGCAGACACACTAAGCTCTTCCAAAATAAACCCGTCACTAGGTTTATAAAGCATTTTATAATGTTCCAAATTACTTCTCCTTCAAACTCATATTTCTTGGTAACCGCATTAGAAAAGATTTTGGTTTCACGATGGCCCTTTTGAATCTCCAAAAATGCACCTATTTATTTAAGCTTCACTCAAATGACTCTAGCCTCAGAATAAAATGAATTGGGAGCTTAGATGAAGACAGAATTTCCTCTAAAGCGGCATTTTATTCGCTATTCTACTATGTAGCTTCTGCGGTTCTCTACGCTTAAAAAAGAGATGAAAATGTCTCAGATTATTTCTCTTTAATTATAACTGTGAACGAAAAAGCGGATAAGGAAGAGTGACATTTCAGAAGAACTCCTTTTGTGTTCGCTAATGGGATTCTTTTCTCCAAAGGAAATGGAGAGAGAAAAGTAATTTAGTTAGTGAGTTAGGGACTTCTAATAGGGTGGATAGAGGAGCCACTACTAACATTCTATTGAAGTAGATTGATGTGTGGTTCCGTGTGTGTTCTTCTCTTCTTTAAGGACCCGTATACCATCTCTCTCTATCTTCAGTGTGTTCACTGTACTGACTTTATAATGGTTTCTCTTACTAAGGACAATAGTAAGACATACTACTACTACTGTACTCTATATTTTTAATGAGTTGGCTTTCTTACATTATTTAATCAAGCTATTATGTGAACATCTGTATTGATCCTAAAAGTTTGAAGTTTCTTGTGGTCATATGTACGCAAAAACCCATATGAGAATATTTTGACGATTCATTTAAGGACGAGACATAATGAAGAAAATACTTCTGCTGCACCATAACTCAGTCCATATAATGTAATAACAAGTTCCTGGAAATGACACTGAATTCAAGTACCTCACATCAGAAAATAATACGCATGAGAGTGAAAGTAAACAAGCAAATGTCACAGTCCCAAAGGCCTAAGATGTGTTGCACTAAAATTGGAACTTACTGTATGACGTAAGTTACAGACAGGATGGCTACCAGTTGTCTCAAAGTTCCACAGCCTATGGAATAATATAATACTGATTCCTCACAAAGTTGTTCAATACTTCTGCAAGCTCCCTTCTATTTGTTTTATTACCAACCATGTAAATACTTCATGCTTACCACTCCTCCATAAATTACGCAACCAACTCTGACTCGGAAACTTTTATACCAATTTTCTCGAAACTCTCTGCGTACGTTATAAATCACGACTGAACAATCACTCCCCTAATTTGCAGAAGAAGATTGAAAGGATCAACTGACAAAACTAATGTCAAGGCGAAATCACTTGCCCAAAAGTCCAAATAGAGAAAGTGCTCACTTCCCAGAACTTGTTTAAAATATTCCAATATATCATTTTCTTCTTGGGTATCATTTCTCCAAATTCTTTCCTCTGAACTTATTTTGCATTGACTTTTCTCTGCAAAGCAGAATGTAAGTGAACCAAGACCAGAACCAAAGTGGAAGATGAAATCCAAGTCCATTTCAAGAGAGAAATCAGTTATTCACTTAAATTTTATCAGTCCCTTGTCTACTCTATTCTGTGTTTATCTTTTCCCTTTCATTGTAGTGATATCAGTTACATCCATCGTGAAATAAGATATACAGATAGTGTATCACCGTGTCTTGCCGAGAAGAATAGCCCCGGGATGATTATGCATGGCCCTAGTTCCTCCGATTTTTTATATTTAACTCGGCCTCTCTTTACTGGGCCAGAAGGAACGAGTGACTGAGAGAGAGAGAGATGGAACCGGAAAGATGAAATTCTTGTAGAAACTGGAAAGAATGCACGCACAGATTCTTTCTCCAGACTCTCCCGTACAACTTCTCACATACATCAATCCGCCAGTTTAATAAAGTAATGCACCGAGACGAGAGAGAGAGAGAGAGAGAGAGATTCATCCATACGTCATGGGTCGAAGTGGAGAACAGATTTATTTTCTCAAATTGCCGAAGGATATTAAAATGACTGGAAATGAATTTGACTCGAAATGAACGAATTCTTTCATCCGATGGAAACGAGGTACAAGATTTGTAATGTTGAGTCAGTAATCCGAGATTCGAGATGATAAATGATGTTGCACTTCATTCCTTATCCCAAGTTCTTACTTACGATTAAATCGGCTGGTAAAAGTCATTCTGATATCATCAGTTAGTAAGTAGTTTTTGCTTGCATACAGATTTGTTGTGCCGAAGAAGAAAGCGCATAAATATCTTGTCACGCTAAGATACTTAATTTGAGTTAGTCTCGAGAAGTTAAAGTATGTTGATTAATTCACAACTGGGTACCTAGTTCAAAATCCTTAACATTAGTCAACTATTTCAAATCAACTTTTTTTACAATACAAAGTAGATTCCAGTTCATGTCATTATAAATTATTCAGTAAGTAGAACCCAAGGAGGCAGAGAAGCTGTCGAAAGGAGTTCTGCGTAAACTCACATTCCGGAAGAATTCACAAAGATCTGAAGAAACATTATTAAAATATTCTAGTACTCACTACTCACCTTGAACACTGAAAATCAGAAGTAAAAAAGTTAGTATCTTTTAATAAGATGTCTAAATTACAAAAAAATCACAGCAAAAAATTCCAAGAAAAGTAAATAAAAAAAGAACGAAAGAATATTTAAAACTTCATATTTCCATGTCTTCACCATTCATTCTTTCATTTTAGCGATAACCACACTGTCACCCTCATCTCTCTTCTCTATCACTAAATAAACTTCATTTCTCGATTACTCGAATCGAAATATATACAATTTGTATATCAGCCCATCCACATTGGCTGTGTACAATTTAATGGCTGTTTTTTATTATACCCCCAAAGCACCTCGTGGGACCCAAAAGAATCTGAACTAATAATAATGTATCACAGAGTTGAGATGCGATTGTGTTCAGATTGAGTTTGTAAGTGACTGAGGAAAAAGATACACAACTCACACTACACATACACGAGAGAAAGAGAGAGAGAGAAAGTTGGTGATTTTTCCTTTCTACTGACTCTCTTCTCTGTCAAAAAGAAATAGATTAAAACCTCACGGGGATTGCCATCATTCACTTTGAATAGAGTCAAACTCATCCAAACAGAAATTGGGTTTCTCCATCTGCAGTCGTTGAAAGTTGCTTTTAATCAAACAACTTTCTCCATCTGAAGATACTCTTTTACTTCCTAACTATCTCATTCGTCTAACAATTCATACATACATCTGCGTCAGCCAGAAGAAGAGACGTCTACGAGATCGAGATGAGCGTTCAGAAACACAAGCTCACTTTATCAGACCACCAAACTTATTCTCCACGTGCACTCACAACTCACCCAGCTTCACGTTCCTTCTCTCTCGATCTCCCAACACAATTGTATGCTCACCACTTTAGTTGGCTAATGGAGTGAGATGAAATAAAACGATCTGCCTACTGCCTAGTCTCCTCAACTAACCAAACCTTAACTATCTAACATCCTCCAACTATAACTTAAACTTCCTCCCATGTGTTGTACATACTGAAAGAGATTCAATTTTCTACTGCTATACGCAGAAAGAAGAGACTATCACACACACACACAAATCTTCCGTAGTCTCTCCGTATTTCTAGTTTATCCATCAAAGACCTCTCTCACCAAACTTTCTTCTTTAAGGCGTTACTTTCTCCACACCACACAATTGAAATGTTATATATACACTCCCAAAAGTTAATTGGACAAACTTCTCTATCCGTCTGCTTCTTGAATTCAAATTACTCGACAAATGTATACTTTCTCATTGTAATTCAAGGTAAACTCATTTAATTAGATGTTATGAAGCCTCTCATCATTACCTATTTACAGAGATTTACATTCTCCCTTTACTCAACCTGCAATCTGATTTAAGAACCTACAAATCACAACCTCGGCTGCTTGCTTTGCTATCCACTGACGCAGTATCCATTTCCACCGGGACTGCAGAACTTTTAGGTACTTCCTTTCAATTGTTCTTACTGCCGAAGGCCAAGTTTCGCTTACAAAAGACCCTAATCTTCCCTACTTCCTCCATATAACAATACAACACAAGATAATCGATCTACAAGACTGACAGGTGCCTAGAGAGAAAGAACTTGACAGGTAGAGCCGTCACGTCAGTGTGAATAATAATGCTGCCTCTAACAGTATATTAAGTATCTCATAAACACCCATTTCATCATTTTAAATCCTAAAATCCCAGACACTTTGAGACGTGTGTAACAGGTGTCGACTCGAACCTTTCAAAAGTGAAGTTATGTGTTTGTGTTAGACAGTTAGATTATGCAAATAAAACATTCGTCAATCTATAAGATTATAGATTATGTAGATGCTGAAAAGTCTAGGAAGAAGATTAGAGTGCCAACAGTTTTTGCTTTCCAGCTCTTTTCTGAATAGTAAGTTCTCAAAATCGACTTTAGTTCCACCAAAATTCTTGACGCTGACAGTGCAATTTTAATTGAGGAATTCATGTGGACGAAGCGTGCAGCGTAAATACACCTTAGTCCCTGGAAAAGTAGTAAAGATAATCATTTTTGTCTATTTGGACTTAAGATTTTGGGTTTTAGGAGGATTTGTACACACGGGAAAGCTGATAGAAAGGGAAACTTACTTCCAAGAATTACTCCGTGTGTATCGAAGGCTAAAAAAGCTCTGCGAGACGAGCCTATTCCTCTCATACATTTTCCATCATTTCTACTTACAAACTTACAACCTCCTCGGCTGCATTTTTCACACTGCTTTGCAACAAAATAACTCTGCTGAGCATACAACATGTGTAAAGGACTGGAACCAGGAAGCTTTTGCGGTTTATGCCGTCTGACACCTCCGGGAGAAATATCTCATTTTTATGACCCAACCACAAAATCTCCTACCGACCGACGAGGTCTTCCTGCCGTCGTAACGCATGTCGTTTTGTCTTTTGTTCGGCCACTCATTTCATTTTCACGTTTGTCGCTGAAATGTTCAGAGTTTAGAGTTTAGAGGTACATCATCAACCAGATTCAGCTATCTCGGCACCTTTGATGGTGAAATGAAACTTTCCAGGCAACGAGAGAAAGTTCGAAAGTTCCTCAGTACATGATCTCTCCTAATATTAAGTTAACCTAAGGCGTGTATTGCATCGTGTTATTTATTAGCTTACTCGCAGCATCACTGCCACGTGTGATCACCAAGTAAAGACTTGTAATCCACTTGGAATAGCTGGATTATTCCCTGGCTTTTTACACTCTCCCATAAAATTGTCCTGTCATGTTCATCCCTGCCGGACAAACTTTCTCCAATCTTACTTAATACTTTTATTCCTATTCCTACTTCCCACGCTTTTAAACTAGAGCAACAACCCATCATGAAGCAACAAACAAATCACCCTTATCATCTAATGCGCTGCATTCGTTTGCACAACACTCGCAAACTCAAAATGTTCCCAGCGTCCACATTAAATTGAATCATCTTATTTCTACAGAACCGTCTTTTATACAGCAGCTTAAATAGACTTTTGTCCTCCTAGGCAAATCCAAATGAGTTCCTCATTGTACGAAGTACATTAGAACTAAAAGTAATTGAGGTAATTTATTTCCTTTATAGAAGCACACACACCCACAGCCAATAATAACCAATAGCCATTCGGCCTACGCAGTGAAAGGATCAGAAGCTCAGAACAAAATAGAAACTACAGATAAGAGTAATAAAACAAGATTTTTCACATGATTAAACGTAGCCAAAGAGTATAATGACTTTTCCTAATGCTATCAGCGATTATGGGAACCGCAACTCCCATCTCCAAGATAAATATGAATGGATTGGACTCCACCGCGAGAGAGGAAATGGGCTATTAATTCTTACACACGACAATAGATCAAGTAATGAAAAAATTCTCGAAAGGAACTCCCCAGAGACACGGTTTTTATTTTGGACAACTATATTGATGTCCATAATTCCAACTTCCAACCCGACATTTAATTTTGGAATTTGGCCTTCCATATCTGATCTGTAACTTTATCGTCCTTGCTTTCTTGCGTTGCTTTCACTAACGTACTTTAAGAGTGTACCTCTCAAAACAAAAGTCAAGGTTGACACTGTCAACTGTGTGGAGGTGGACCGAATGGCAGGGAACAGACTTCGTGTGTTTCTAGCATCTGTCATTGTCTCAGCCGATTTCCAATCCCACCAGTCTTTCTCTTAATACCTCCCCTGTACAAATATGTCCTTTACACTTTACACCCATCAGGAAAAGAAAGCTTGGCCGGTGAAAGTGTTGATGGTCACGGAGTACTCGCGTAAGTGCAAAGCCAATCACTGTCGATAAAAAAACGAAAAAAACTTTGCCATGCATTATGTGTCGGAACATTATCCGTGAGAGAGTCCTTTCTCTTCGCTCTCTGTGCTTTCTCTCCATTTGAGATCTTTTATATGGAGGGTTTTTTCTCTTTTGACAATAAAAAATCCATCTGTGGAAATAAAAGCTAATCCTTACGGACCTACAATAGTATGTGTGAGTGTGTATGTGTGTGTGTGTGTGTGTGTGTGTGTGCGTGGATAAGAAGAGTATAACTCACTGTAAGTGTGCATTTATGTTGTATTATACTTATATGTATGTAAGAATTCCCAATTGTTCCTTCATGACTAAGGACAGTTAACTCCAGAAAGGTTTTTTACATCAAATTACATGGTAAAATATATAAGAGCGTGATAGTTGAATGTAACTTTCTATTCCACAGACACAACCAACATTTTGAGAGTGCAGGGAGCAGTAACCACGTAAAAATTACTCTAGTGAAGTAATGGCCTCTGTGTGTGTGTGTGCATTATGGAGAGTCAGCACAATAAAGGATATTTTCAATCCATTAAAGGAAACTCAGAGATGGGAGAGAAAGGAAGTCATGAGGAGCGAGAAGGTTGAAGTTGCAGGAATTGAATTGAACGAGCAGGGATCCTTCTCTAACTACAACTACACACTATATAGTGCGTCTATAGTAAAAGTGTAGAGTGAAAGCTTAGAATTGTAGGGTGGATCTATATACAGACCATTTCATTGTTCCCAGTTGTTGGGAGGTCACCTTTATTTTCTTGGGTCACCTGTTGATGAGATGTGGGGAATAGAGAGCTGTGTGCTGTGTGGTTGGCTTGTTTTATTGCTCTCGAATGAAGAGAGAATATAAAGAATGAATAGAGGAGTGCTCCATGAGGAGGTCGGAATACACGCAGCTACAACTCTAACAAGATGGGCATTGAAAGGATTGCGTGATTCTCTCCAAAAGAGTTTGATTTGATTACTACCAGTACAATAGTTGAATGAATTGCTCGATCCCACAAGCATTTCCACTCTGCCAAGTACAATTTATTGGAGCATTTAATTTATTTCAGATCTGGTGGGCACACTTAAGCAGCAGCAGCCAGTGTTGTTAAAATCACACATCACACCTCAAAATCACACTGTGATTGTGATTTTGTGTGATGTGATGTGATTTATGTGGTTTGTGTGATTTTGTGATTTCCCTATACCGTAGCATTGGGCTCTATGTTAAAATCACACATCACAGTGGAGCATGTCACAAATCACACTGTGAATAACACGTAATCACACATAGAAGTCACGGGTGGGAAATCACAGTAACAACACTGGCAGCAGCAGCAGCAGCAGTGGTATTAGTGGCTACGGGATTTTAATAGGAGTAGGTACTATAGACGTATGGTGGTTACGAAAACTATGAGCTCCTATTTATCAAGATGTGGTTACTATCATAGGAGACTATACAATATTCTTGCTATTCACTGTGGAGGTTGGTTTCGAATAAATATTTTTTTACCCGGAGCACGTCATTCAGAGATATTAATAGTGGTCTTAGCAGAAAGACTGAATTATTTTTTCTTAAGTGACTGCGACGTTCATTTAGCAGAGTGAATAAGGAGAATCTCTGCTCTACTCTAACAAGTTCCACGATTACTCAAGATGCTGCGAGTCATTTCAGCTTTTTGGGTTGCAACTCAACTTGATACAGTTCCTCTGGTTTGGAGAACATTAGGGAGACGCACAAACTCCGAAGAGCAAAAACTTTCTAGAGGAAAAACTAGTAACCGAACGATCTATTACTTATTCAGTTTCAGGAACTTAGTTTCTTGTACACTTGGCAAGATTTCGGAATTATTCGTAAGACGATTAATCAAAAGTTATGAAGCATTCGTGCTTGTTTTTAACTCTTTCATGTGCAGCTTGCTAGCAAAGGTACGAGTCTGATTTATTTCGCTTGCATTAATTATAATCTGTTAGATGTGGTGGTGCTTTGTACTGAACATTTAGACAGTAATGTGGTCATTCTTTATTATGTATCATTTCGCTAATAATGATACATGCAAGTTGTTCAGCTTATAAAATAGATACACGAAATGTGAAAGTAATGGCAACTATTTATCTGAATCTTCTGATGCTAGTTAGTTGGTGCTTTATGCTCATTAGATTAAGTGACTCATCTGGCTAACAGCAGTAATTAGTTGTAAATCGAATTATATGAAATGAACCCAACTTCGTCCTGGTTGTTTTTATTTTTAAAAATTACGTGATTCCAGCTCCAGTTACAATTTGAATGTTTCTTATTGTATTTATATAGAAAGTAGATAGGTCAGCTAAACGTGTAAGTTACAGAACTCCGACACTAATAGCTAAGATTCATTCCTTACTCATAGCTCTTCTTATGTTACATAAACCGATCCAAGAAAGGACTAAAATTCCGTGCCAAGTTACTTTGGAATCCCAAGCAATACTGCTTTCCAACCCTTTGGGACATGTGCTCAGGCTCGGCCATCAATTCATATTACTCAGCACAAGTCAGCACTCCTTATAAAATTGCCAGACAGGTAAAAGATTGAGTGGGTGGATGGCAGAAAAGAACCAAAATGGATCGATTAACTTCATTCATCAATGTTCCTCCTTGCAAATCCAATATTTCAACCCACAATGGAAGACCTTTCAAATTCACACATCACTTCACGCAGCCATCATCGGCATTCACCCGTGAGCAATTATAAATTTTGTTCTTCTGTTCACCTCAATTTAGACGAGCCTACTTGAAGTCACAGAGGAAGCTTCGGATGACGGAGGTCCCAATAATAAGACTCTTATAAACCACATTTCCAGTGGGAAATGCTTTCAATCTTTCAGTCACTAAAAGCGTCAACATTCGACACGTGGATCCAACGATAAACGGAAGATGATCTCATTGGGACCAAGCAAAGCATCTACAGTGACTTTCTCCTCTCAATTTATTCCAACAGCAGCAGCAGCTCCTCACTCTAATGACTAATGAAAGTAGAAAGCTGACGTTAATGAATTCCTTGACATAATGACAAGAAACAAAATTTACAGGACCGACCCCCACGGAACGCAAATTCACTTCCGCCCAAAGTTTTCCAATGTAAAAATACCGTCCCACATCCTCCACAAGCTACGAAAGCTACTTTCCATCATTGGCATTCTATACGGCAGAAGATAACTCCCCAAATCTTCCCCATTGTCGAAGTCTTCAAATAAAGACAGCCATGCAGAATCGATTTAACGCCACTAAAATAGCAATGCACGGACTACACAGGATTATTCATCTCGTCAAGCACAGCCAAACTTTCTCTTTAACTTTCTCCAGACTTTAATAGGAAAATATATTCCTCTTTGTCACACTTCGGATGTAAGACAAACTTTTTATCAGCCTCACATTCGCTCACTCACAAGTTTTGACAGTGTTTGTTCGAACAGCTTTGCACTTTATTCTCCCTCAAGGCTCTTCTTCTCTTCATTCTTGTCTCGATTATCTCCTCAACTCTCTCGTCCTCTTTGGCTTGACATATGTCACGAGTAATTCTCTCCGTGTGTACACCTAAGCTTGTGTGTGTGTCCCCATATACATGACTTGCTTTCAAAGTGCCCAAGAAAAATCACCCACCCATCATAATAACAGTTTTAGTAGTGTTTACTATATCACATCATCTTTCCCTCATTAAACTCTAAACTTACTTTAACACACCTTTGATACCTTTACCTTTAGCTTCTATAAACAACCAAGGACAGAATGAAACTTCAAGGAAATTCTAATGGCTCACAGACACCGGAAGATATAATCTCATTTATGGGACAAGACAAGAATTCTTGTTGGCTCTCATATGCACACGATATACGTGAGTGTGTATAAATTTCCATTACTTGTTTACCTCCTTGGGCGTTAGACTTCTTAGAAGTCTCGTTTCTTCCCAAAATATCATCATTATGTCACCAAAAACATCACAGGCAGCTTTTCCTCATGAGTATTTATTGCTCAACCTAATACTGTGTCACACAGAATAAAATAGAAACATGAATAAAACTACAACCAAGCTATCCATCATACTTTTCCTTAAATAATTGATGACTCTTTCGAAAAAAGAAACTAGAACAACTAAAAAAACAAGCTCACCAGGGACTTTTACACTTTCATCTTTGCATCACACACATTAGAATATTAGAAAAAGAGAAGCACAAAAGAATCTCGATAAGTCTCCATTATTGCGAACGCAAAATATAAAAAAATTAAAAAGGAGACTTTAAATAATGTGAATTGTCATTCACTCACTCAAGACTCATATGCAGAAACGCAGCTTCGGCGAAACCCTTAAAAAACTGCTGCATTAAATATTTTTCGTTCCTTTTTCACTTTGGAATACAATAATTTCCATAATATAAACAAACAATTGTGCTTTTTCGCTTTCTAAAAACCCTCTACGTCCGTACGCTTTCATTTTATTTTCTACACTTCCAACTTCCCTTTAAATGCATACGTACTTTTGTAGACTTTCCCTACTTTCTCCTAAATGCAGAATAAATGTACAACTAGTACAACTAGGAAAAGCTTGAAATGCACTCCACAGTGAATAATAGACCTGCAGCTTCCGCCTTTCGAAACATTGTGCAAGAAGCCCCTTTATACCACCACCACCGGCACTTCAAATTCTCCATACTTTCTCTCCATCCGTTTAGGCACAACAGGCTTATTATCTAGAGTAAGCAAACCCTTTTCTACACTTTCACCTAAATCTACAACACAGATCTTTTACACGAGAGAAACTTTCCCTTTCCATCATTTACTCAGCCACTGACGTGAATGGGTGAAAAGACTGAAAGGTGTTAAAACCACATAGAGAGTGAGTGTGAGGATGTTGTATGAAAAAAGTCCGATCTGCGGGTGTGTACTGATGTGTAGCATAGTTAAGTCAGAAAAACAGATCATACAGCTTGTGTTTTCTATGTAAAGAAACCCCATAAAAGAATTCCTCGGTGTGTAAAAAGAATAGCAATCATGGGAGTGTATGTGTGAATTCCATAGAAGATGAGAAAGTCAGCCATTATGTGAGTGTGTGCATATTAAGGCTTAGAAAGCTCTGGTCGACGGTGTTGGTGTGGGCAAAGCAATTGCTATAAATGGAACAGCTTCCTTCCTCCCTCTCAACGCTCAATACTCCGTGAATGAGTGAGGAGATTATAGTATTTCTCTATGCTTTCACTTCCTCCACGTAAGTGGCAAAAACCAGAAGATGTTTGGGGTGGTAGCTTCATGGAAAATTATAATGATGGGGTGTATATGTTTATGAAGAATTGTGAATTATGGACACAAACTGTCATTTCTTAAGTGTCTCAAGGTTCCCTTTCCTCAGTCAGTTTAACGACACAGTCACAAGCACAAACAAATTGCCTCTATATAGAGAATGGAAACCTGCTTTCCAGTAGCGTCAGTCAACCTTGTTGAATACATTGTATACTCTATATTCTACATATCCGTCTTATTATTATACAACACCAAGCTGTATTGAATAAATGGGCCTACTGAGCCGGTGTGTAAAATTCAGATTTGTTTATTACACTTGCAAAATATGATTCGTCTATAAACACACACCCTGCCTCAGAGATGAGATGAGTTTCAGGCAGTTTGTGACAACATGGTCGTTGACAAAGTGAAACTTTCACGATGTTCTCCCTGCTGGGGAGGTAACATTACCACGCCTCATGCTTTCTTTCATTTTTACAAAATACAGATTGAGATCTTGATGAGATGAAGGAAATTTTTGCCATTCCTTCAAATGGACCATTCCCCGTCGTAAATAGTCCGTCGTTTTCTTTATTGCTGGTCTATCCTTGCGGCTATTTGTCTGGTGAAATTATTTTTACTCGCTCAGGGCCTTGTTCACAGACTTAGCCAGTTTCCACTGTTTTTTGCAAACTTCTTGGCTCTATTCTTTACACTCTCTAATTCTAGACTATAAGCTTAGTTCTAAAATAGTTTGAATAATCCAGATAATCGTTGGGGTTTTTTGGTACATGCTAATTCACTAATTCTGCATAATGACTAACTATTCTCAGCTTTTGCTTCAAGTACATTGCACAAGTCAACAGTGTGCACAAAGTGTGCAGTCTTCATGTGCATTCTCAATTCTCACTCTCTCAAACTGTCAAACTCATTTTCATTAATTCTCAATGCATGAGCTGAGCACATAAAACTAATTGGCAAGCATTCCTACGAAAATTGGAAAGCTTATGCAGTGAATTTCACAATGCCTTTTTGACATTCTAGCCTCCAGCATTTTAACAAGGAAGTAGCATCCTCTCTCTTGTTACTATTCAAAAGTTAATCATCTAAAGGTGTTTGAAGTTTGAAGCAGTTTGCACATTTTACACTTCATGTACAATCAACCTTATTACCTCCATACACTATAGACAGCAGACGGATTAGTTCAGCTCTCATTAGCAAATGCAAAGTCACAATACACTTACTACATTATCCTTAATTACGTCTGTTTTCAAACAACCGTCCATTGGCAGTCAACAGTAACGATGTGCATTCGTAAACTAATGAATCATACAACAAAATTCTGCAGGGGCTACAGAGGCTTCTTTACTTAATCTATCTTTAATTTAAGACTTGAGATGTACACTGTGCACATCACTGGGAATTTGATCAACTCCCAGTTGGGACTTTCACAAGTCGCAAGCAAACAAATGATCCCTGATACCCTCCAGCCATCTGCTTTCTCTTATTCTCTCTCCCGGATGACACACAAAGTAAATGTCAAGACTGTTTGCGTGCATCACAAAATAATGAAAAGTTTTACCAGCTCACTTCAGAATACGCCCAGTATATTTATATCTATATATATCTATAGGAAGTTCATCCCTCGAAATTGCCCCTCTGCTCTGTAGTCCTCGTCGTATTATTTACATATATTAAAAACTGACTTGCTCCGACCTAAAGCAACTCTTTCTCAATAAGGCACGTTCTAAATTTAGCTTTTCTCAAATTTAACTTCAACTCTTTAAATGTAAACTGTTATAAATTAAACCAAATTGTGACTTTTGACAGAATAAAATGTTTTCATTTTTCTTTTGAGTTGCATACATTGCATTTGCCATACTCACAGTTAACAGTTAGTTCAGCGATGTTTCTGGGATGTGGAATGCGTTTCATATTTTATTCTCCTGAAGTACAAATGCACTTCAAGGTTTGACAGGATATTGCTAACATACAGACTGCAGAGCACTTTCAATGTGAAAAGTGGATCAAGTCAAATAAGATCATTTCAAGAGTTTCTGATGTGAAGGATAAAAACGTGAACGTGCCGAAATTGAATCTTTCCTGTAGAAAATAGCAACCTTGTCATTTCATATTTAAACTGAACAAAAGTTTTTGTATATTCAATGTGATTATACTATATTACTAACAATGTCTCTCACTTTTTTCAGGATCCCCTTCGCTATCTCCAAAAAGGTACTTCCTGATCTGATATCTGATAATGACATAACCGTGACATTTTTCTCATCAAGTTTGATTCAATTCGTTTCCTCCTGGCGTAATTACACGCCCAGTAGACAACTCTTCATGCATACATAACTCAATAAAAATATATAGATGTATCTCCCATTCTCTATCAAAGATTACGTCACTTGACAATCTAAAATATACCTATTAATATTTACAGCATCTGTGTTTGGTGCAAGATCGTGTATCTTTGAGCTTTTAGGTAATCTGATACAGTGAGGACCTGTGAATGCGATTATATATAGTATAGTACATTACATTAAAGTTATTGCCTTCATCTTCTTTTCAGTATGGAGTGATCATTTTGAAAATACAGGGTGAAGCTTAAAAGAGCTGGAGGGAAGGCTTTTAGGCACACAAGAAGAGGAAAATGAATAAGCCTTCGATCACAGGAGAGATTGAGATGACACGAAATCTCATGTTACTGAATAGAGGGTAGTAATGCTCCGATCACAAAGGGAAAATGTGATGTGATATTTATTAAAAGTGCGAGAAGTCACCCATCACCTCCTCACCATCATTCTGGTAGAGAAAGCACCCAAGGACTATAATGCGAGTGGAGGTATCCGAGCGAAAAGAAAATGATCGAAGTCCCACCAAAGCACCAAAGCTGTCTTGCCTTTCACACGGCTTCCTCGCTACTCCTGGAGAAAGTCACGAGAGAGAAAGTCTTCCAATACGAACTTCAACTCTCATATCCGATTCTTATTGGCATATTGATCATACAAAGATGGAGTGAGTTGTGGGACATGCCACAGAGGAAATTGAATCAATTTTAGTCCCATTTTACCTCCTTCTTTCCTTTCCATCTTTCATACTTTCATCTATACTTCACACTCAACAGAGCAGCACTACAATCTACAATCTCCCACCACCACCACCACCACCACTGCCTCCTTCTTCAATTGATTTCATCCGTCTCTCCCTGGACAAGAAGTAAAAAATAAAATAACATTCCCTTTTACTAAGCTTTACATTTCAAAAATCATACGGGCTTCCACAGCCATTCCTTCTAAAAGGTGTGAACTCATGTATTATTCTTCACGAGGAAATCTTGAGTTTAGAGACAATCCCCGTGTCCTTCGTTCTCGTTCGTTTCGCTTGCTTACTCTGACTGATTTGCCAAGGAGAAGATCGAGGCTGCCTACACGGGGAAAGATAAAGTCACAATAAGACGGGTGTAAAAAGCAATGGGACATTTGGAATGCCAAGAAGGAACTAAAGGAACTACATTCTACGATAAAAGTATAAAAGTGTATAATTTGGAGAGGAAAAGCGGAACCGTGATTCACGCCAAAAGGTCGTACACACGCCTGATGAGTCTCGTGGAAAGATCAAAAAGTTTCCTAAGTTCCTACTGAGGAGGACGTACACTTCCGTAGAATAAGTTTTTCATCCTTTAGTTAGTAGCAGGGTTTCTCGTCAAGAATTCACCCAGCGTGGGTCACATAGGAAGAGTTGAGGTGAGCAACTCAAGTGAAAGCCCTTGTCTTTCCCTTCATTTACTTTAAAGAAATATTTCTCCGTGAAAGACAACTGGAAAATAGTTCTTTTCTGTTGAGATTCCCCCTACAACCACCAGCACTACTACTTCTACACATTCTCTCCACTCGACTGTCATTTTGCTGTCGAACTGCCGACGAACTTAACAACACAAGCTAATTTGGACTTCTTTCACACAAAGAGAAAGAGAGAAGGCCAAGTTTCTTCACAAGAATTTGTAAAAAGCCTTTCAAAGACAGAATTCCTGACAAATGTAATCATGTGATGATGCTCTCATGCTGTCGTAAGTAAAACTTGTCCAACTAGAAAGTTCACGCACCTAATGGCAATTAGATTTAAATCTGAGCTCTCTAAATCTGAAATCTAACCTTTACCTACAAGAAAATCTAAAATTGGAATCAACAACGAACACTAATTGTAAGTTTAGTATTCAGCATTTCTTTAATTATTCTAAATCTGTGGAGCTGCTTAGCTAATAATAGTTTTATACGAGATATCCACACGACTCTATTTTTTGGGGTCTGTCTGCAAAGTTTGAAACTTCCTGCTATTACTTCAGTTCAAACCGTATTGTTGAAGAAGTTCTCAATAGAAAATAAAAATATACATAGATCATATGGACATTAGGGCACATTAGTAGCAACTTTCCCCTTTCATGTGCAGTGAGAAGCAAAAGTTTTAGTTAAAATTGCCTTAAAAACTCTTCCCTGTCAGCTTATAATATGGAAATGATGGATTTTTGAACACGCTGTCATCGGGAGGTATTCAAAAGTATGAGGAAAGTTGAGAAGTGTAACTTTTGATCTCATACTATTAGTTTCCATTTGAAAAATCTACGCACGCACAGCTTATGCAAACAGAAAAGTTTATGAAAACCAGTTCAAATGCTTCCGTGATCCGTGCCCTTTAAAAAGAAACAAGTTATAACCTGTGCATCAAAAGGATTGTTTATCGTATTATTAAGCAGTAGAATTTATAATTTTTAGCATCAGCTAGACAATCATAGATACCTATCAGCGATGTTTGTGCAAAACTTAATGAGGTAACAGGTTCATTAAAACTGTTTTGTACTCGTTCTATTCTATACAAAGTTCCAGTTTTCCATGATACTGAACTTGTTTGTGTGCTTGTGAGCACTTCAAGTGTGGGGACAACAGTATAAACAAATTAAATTGTCCTTTGATGCATAATATCTTCAATAATATTAATAAGTATGATATAATAAATAATTAAATCTGTTTTATAAGTACAAGTTGAATTAATAGCACTTTCACTACAAGTACACAATCGGGGAAAACTATGTAAGGATTACATACATGGAAAAGTGAGCCCGAAAGTGAAAGTCTTCTAAAATATGAATATAAACTTCTGTTTGGATTGCTAATCTCTTTGATTCACTCTTTAATAATTAGTATTAATTAGCATGCCTAATGCCTACTTACTTCATTGTACCTTCAAACAGGAAATGGAACAATTTATATTTTTACTACACAAGCCTGCCAATTTAAAGCTTATTTTCTAAACTACAGATCTGTCCAGAAGCAGAACATGCATGAATGCACTTAACTTACCATCCCGATATAAATTGCTAAAGTAAATTTTATTAAACTTCAACAGAGTGAATTACTAGCTCTTCACATGTCACAAAGTCATGAACCATAAAGGGAAACCAAATTGGTAAACTTTCAACCAACGTCAAAACTGACTGCCTGTGTCACTTAATCACAAAATCGTATATCCCATCTCTGCTGCATTCTTCATATGTAAGTGAAAGCATACAAGAACCAGTATGCATTGTACAAAGTAAAATTGCACATCGTACGCCTGAATACCCACAACGAAGATACCAAAAACTGACGAGCTCTGTGAAGAACATAAACAAAAGCTAAAGGGCATTGTAGTGAAAGAAAGTAAATCCGACTGGGGAACAATTGCTCCAAAATTCTCGTGTTTGATGGACGGGAGTACTAAACTAAAGTGATGAGTAGAAATATGATCGAGTCTTTTAAAGTTGTTTTGTTAGACAGAAGAGTTGTGTCATCACAAGTCGACTGGTTGCTCTGCTGACTCTCCTGAGAACAATGGAAAAAGGTGCTCACAGGATTCGTCCTCGTGAAATATAGAGTGGTTGTGTTACTTTACGACTACCAAATTAGCCTTTTGGGTGGACTTTCCCTTACATCAGCAAGTTAAAAGCGGAAATAATTGGCTGCAGTAAAAAAGAAGCAAAGCAAACTTTATGTAATATTATATCCTCAAATACTTCCTAAAGTAAGCGGCCAGTTAGGTAAGCTTATTGCATTAAAAACATCCATTAGATTGAACTTCGAATAAAATTTGAATACTACTGCTCGTTTCCTCCCCTCTTCTCTGGCATTCATCCAATCTTTCATAAAATTCTATGAGCAAATCTCTACTAATAAAACCAACAAACTACGCTCACTTTTTCAATTTTGTCATTCTTAACATTCTCCGCTGCTAGAATGTATTATTGTTTTATAGCATTTTCTGTCTTCCGAAGAAATAATCCTGCAAACGACAACCTTTTGCCTTTCGCTTCTTTCGCAGTTAGCGTACATGATGGTCTACTGCAGATATTTCTCACGATGAAATTTCACAACTTCACATAGTCAAATGTATACCAAACTAAAGAAAATTACAATTTCTGCCTTCCAAAGTGTAAAATACAGCTTATTTGAATGTGTACGAGACAGCGTGTGTGTGAAAGTTTTGGAAATGCGTCAACCAAAGAAGCTTAGCCAAGAGAATAATCCAAATAACAAGTGCTCCTCTCCAACCTCCAGACGATCGATGTGTGATAGTCACATTGACACAATTCCAGGACACACAGAGAAAGTGAGAGGAGAGACATACTCGACTAAAATAACCAGTTTGGGTTGAAGCAGGTCGGATATACACACGTTTTATACCACCTTTGTGAAAAGATTGCTTTGGGGTTAGTGGATTTCTCATTAAATCTCAGGCTTTGAACATATTAGTGCTGAGATAACGTCAAATTCACCTGCTGGGCAGAATTACTACTGAAACTGTAGTTCCTATTTTGTCTCAACTTTCTCTCTCATAAACATAAAAGCTTCGAGCTGCTTCCTTCGCTTTTCCTGGCTTTTGTCAACCAAATACAATAAGGTAATACACAGATAGCGTCATAATGCACAGCCTCGACCAACATTGTGTGTCTACGCAAACACACACACACAGAATAACACTTCACGTATGGACAAAACTCCTCGAGAGAAAGTCCAAAAGACTACACACAGCCAAGAGATAAAAGTTAAATTGCTTAGGTGAACAATATCCTAAGCGTGTAATTCCTCCATAGAAAATAGGATTCGGATGTTGAGGAAAGAACGTGTATCCATACAGAGTTCCAACTAACTCTCCTTTCATAATATTAGAGTTTCCTTGCGTGTACGCTAGAAAGGAAGGATGGAAGGAACTTAATAAATTCCCGAACAATTCCACCCGTATTTAATTTCAAGGAAGATAAAGGACTGAAGGACAGTCTGCATTTGATCCAAAGTGGGGCACAGAGTCTTCGTCGTCCGCATATATATCACGTCTTGAAACTACGTAGCACTTATAGAGAACCCTTTGACACTGAATTTACATGCACGGAGAGCCTACCCAATAAACAGTCAGTTGCTCAGTCCCAAATAATAAGATCTAAAGGAAGGAATAAGCATCCATGGATAACCTGGACCAAAAGGTGTTCTCTCTCTCTCTCCATCTCTGCTTTCAATAAATCCGAAGAAAATTCACTCACCCAGTAAAGAGTATGAAAGTCAAAGGGTTAAAGGTATTTACTTAATCTAACCCACACCACCAGTCGCAAGGCCAAGAAGTGTTTCTCTGACTCTGAGCACACCAAACCTTTTTCGCAACATCTGATGATTTGTCACAATAATACGGAGAATCTTTCAATTTCTGACTTCCTACTTCAATGCTTTTCCTTGATGCTGTACATTCCAAGCAAATAACACAGATTTACAAAGTAGGAATATAAATCGGGAATAATGCTCTTATCCCAAAATACAAAGGACGCAAACAGTTTTGCACGCAAGTACCAAAGGATATTGTTTCCTGGATTTGAAAGTTCTTACAACTCATACGACGTCAACTGTAGATAGTTCCCAGAAGTAGTAAGCAAACAAAGTGAAAAGAGTAGAACACTACAGACAGAAATACATTTGACGTATCTTTTATTGCGTCAGCCTCTCCTCTGTGTACACTTGTAGGTGGAAGGTTACGTAACAAACTAAATGTGGATCTCACCTATTTTATTCCTTTCAATTCGATTCTCTAATCAAGATGATAGCAATATAATACCTCTTGACATTTGCCATCCGAATCCATCGAATTCACGTAGATTTATTTTATGTCTATTCATAGGCCTAAAGAAGTCCGTGAAGACAGTCCTATTGTCTATTCAATTCTCTGTTTTATGCCCCCTTTAAAACCAGAACGGGGTTTCTCAAAGGAAAATTCAAAATTAAACTATTCGTAGAATTAAACAAATTCCTCTTTTGTGTTCATGAAGATCGAGTCTGGTATTGCACCTTTTGGCAAAGAATGGAGAGCAGGGAAAGCCCATTCCACTCAACGAATCTTCATGTGGATTGTCTGTACAGCCAGTAAAGTAATAAAAAGACAATGATGACAGTAAACATGAAATTCGACGTGCTTTCTCTTTGAGAAGGGTCCTTTTCGTCTTCCAAGTTAACCCATGACTCTCGAGAAGGACCGGAATGTATTCACCCTCTCATCCATGACAATGGAAGGAACGAGGAGACAATAAAGATGCAATCATCTGTTCATTAGGTTCTTTGACAAAAGTCTTATCTCCACCCAGAAGATAGCTCAGCTTCTTTTACACTAGAAGATCCTATTCATTCAATGAAATTTAGACTGGCTTCCTAATAAGGAACTTCACAATAGAAATGAGAATAAATGTTCCTCCTCTGCTAACGTTGTCCTCATACAGCACAAGTCAAGAATAGCACACTCCCGACACCAATAGAATCCTAGCCATCTTCTTCTTCATCATAACGCAACTGGCTTTGGAACTGTAAGAAAAGACTAGACGTCTTTAGCTTCCTCGTCTCTCTCTCTCTCTACTTTATGAAAGGGAATTCATGACGAAGAAGAAGCCAGAAATGGAGGAGTAGCAGTGAGTTAAGAAAGTGTGAACTCTTTTCTTCATCAGATCGATTCCTCTGCTTCAAAAACTCAATAAAGAAGCCAACTTTTACTCCAAAAGAGGAAGCAGTGAAGGTGCTCCTTCTTCATTGACTTTTCCCAACATTTTATACTTCTAATGTCAACTTATTGACTCGAGCGAGGGAGAGAGGGAAAAAGACACACTTCATCATTTCCTTTCTACTCATTTTGTACTTTCTTATTGTGTCCTCTATATTCTCTATACACTTTCTTTACGACCAACATTTATTTACCCCCTCAGATTACACCTTTCCAGCGGAATTTCTCACAGGATTGTTTGTTACCTGCTCCACCACTTTCTCCCTGTTATTTTAGGATATATAATAATAATAACATTTGCCTCTCTCCTTTATCCTCGTCTCGCCTTTATACCATTCTACTTTACACAAGCACCTTTTACACACAAAAAGTTTTGGAAATTCGAAAAGTTTGTTTATGAATACATTATGTAAAAGTAAATAGGTGAGCTGCACATAGAATCCTAAAAGAATTCATATATAACTTAACTCATTCACTTTCCTAATGAATAATGCATACTTACTTCCACTCTGATTGAATGTAAAAGGGTTCCTGCATTTTTTATCCTGAGTAATTCATTTCGGAAGGGTTTGTGGTGTCCTTGTAACTTCAAACAGAGGATAGTTCACAATATTGATGTTCTCCTAGTCTTACTTACACAGCAAGCCTGTGTGTTGAAACTCAGTTCATTCGGCATTCAAATGATTATACATTCGTTTTCTACTAAATCACATTTCGTTCAGGATACCACGAGAGACTTTTATTTGGTGCCCAACCTGTCATACACTAATTCCAAGATTTATTACCACAGACAAAGCCCACAGATTTCGATCTCTTCTAAAAGCGGAACATTATCTCCTCGGATAAAATCTACCAAACCAAGAGGAAACTGTAAAAGCTGTTTTCAAAAAAAAATATACAAAGTAAACCAGTTCAGCCGTACTTGGATGTTGGATCAGCATCCACTACGCAACGAATTTCGGGATGGGAGGAACCTTAGGGAGCCTTCTTCTTCTTACACGTGATTTATTCCATATCTTACGGCAACAATTACCCAAACCTTCTTTCTCTTGTGTCTCAGATAGAACCTCAGCTCTAATTGCATCTTATCCCATAAAACTGAAGAGTGCAGGCTTTTCTATAGTTTCCCAACTGATCTACCCGGCTCAACAAGAATCGATGGAGAGATCCACAAGATTTATATAGCGTAATATGTTTCCTTCAACCTTGTAATACTCGTCGTGTGTATTTTTACCCATAGTGCATCATGTGTAATCTTTCTTACGGTGTTTTCATCGGATGTTGCACCAGGCACCTTATTACTGCTGACTGCAGCTCCAGAAATACAATTGCATCCCAAGACCCAAGGACAAGCAAGATTAATCAAGCCTACTTTTGATCTGCTAGGAAAATTAATTAACGCTGCTCCTGTTCCAAACATTTCTTGGAACAATGCAGCACACACAGACATGTATTTGACCAAATCCACGACTTGTACTTCATCCCGACAAACTAACCACTTCAAATGAAAGTACGAAACACCAAATGTTGGTCCATCCATCAGAAACTTCACTCTCAGGAAAAGCAAATCTGGAGAGTGACTAATGAATGGCTTGCATTTGTTTCGGCTTGCGGATGAGCGATGTGAAATACAAACTATGTAACCGTAACGTCCTTATGTTTAATGGAAATTAGCTTTCAACAACATAAAAGTACACTACACCACATTCATGGCGATTCTTTTGACTGAAACTTCACCACGGGCCACGCCAATTCTTTTGATATATTTTATTTCTGTCTCTTTATTCTCTTCCAGTTAATTCTCGACCAACTTCCAACTAACTACACAGCAGCCGAGATAAAAGCGTTCTTTATGAAGAGAAAGATGGCCACTTGTACAGATTCCTTTGCTACACACACCACGCTACTTCCATCAAATGAGAAGTTTCAATTTATGTCATGATTTCATAAATAGAGACATCCATCTGATTCACCCCAAAATATTTATAGTAAGAAATGACATAGTACATACAGAGCAGTGGTTGTGCAATCCAAAGGAATGTTGAATCACATAGAATTTCTGCTTACCAATTCAAAGTTCAGCTTTAAATTCACTCCAGTGAGCACGACATTTCATGAAACATTAATTAAAACTAAGTTACACTGGCAGCCTATTTTACTTCACATTCATTGGAACATATTAGGTACACTGTACACTTTCCATGAATTATAGATGAGTATACATAATTCACCTGAGAGATACATCATAGAACCGCATCAAGCGGAAAACTGTCATCCTTGACGTCTTCGGCGATAAAAGGTGTGTATACAGTCAAAGCCACTCTGCTCAACTTAAATATGACGGCAACATATATCCTTGTACATATATAAGACAAAAATTCTGTGTCCGTGGATAGTATAAATGTCTATACTCATTGATAGAAGTTATGAAAGTCTAGCGCAGTTCTAGGAGACGACGCAAAATACACACGTGCTATATGTCTATACGAGAAATCGGATGAAGAAAAGGTAGACAAGATCTCAAATATTTACCAAGTTTTCGTGTCTCACATTATTGATCAGAATTCAAGTTTCCTCACTTCAGTATCAAGAACATCATCACATCATCATCTCATCTTTGGCATTGGTCGCGGCTCCACTCCTCTATTAACCTCATCTAATCCACTTTTGTTTTCAAAGAAAAGTGAGTGCTTTCGGGACTAAGGGCTTTTAACTCACTTGACACTGATTACTCATGTCGATTAGGGATATGGATATACTATACACAGTTACACAGTAAACACACATCCATAAATCTACTTACAGACACCCTTTTCTGCCTACCCACAAACGTTCATCCTGTTATGCATTATTTAACACGGGCTTAGATCCCAGAGAAAGTATCATCCCACCCAGAACAATTCACTCTTTTCCAACTGTTCATCACTGTCATACTGTCATTCCTTATTAAATTCTTCAATTCAAATCCGACGTACAGACTTAATTGATTCGGCAATGAGGACGACAGTTTAAATACAAACGGACAAATGAAATTTTCCTCTCAATTTTCACAGACAGTTGTAGTCTGCAACTTCCCGATGATTAAATAAATTCAGATGCACCATCAACTTTTAAACTATACACAGTTGAAAGTGCAAATGCAAACTCTACAATTAATTCTCCACGGGACCATGAAACTTAATTCCAAGGTTGATTACAAACGATGATTTGCTTTCACTACTTTCTCCCGTTGACTTAATGTACTCTCTGGACAGCAGTAACCCATTTGCTTCATCTCTGTGTTTCGTAATCATTCTAAAAAGTCTCAAAGGAGGAGACACATTCTGTAAGTGTTTTTCCGCCTAACTGCACACAGACACAGACTTCTTCTTGTGGGTATTAAGATGAACGGATGGTGTCAACTGTCGGCATAACACGACTTCGTCTACTGAGATAATTGAACATCCCCTCAGTTCTCGTAGCTTTTCTCCATCTACACGTGTTTCCTTTCGGAAGAACTCACCCAGAAGACCTCCAAGCTGAAAGCTGTGCTGTGTGGAGAAATCCGCAATAATGATAATAATAATAATCGTAATAACCATGCTTATGGGTGTAATAATGAGATTCTGTTGTAATCCAATAAAGAGGCTTGAACAATTTATGCCTCTCACTCATAAATATCCCTTAAGGAGTTTTCCTTTCCTCCATTGGTACTTATTTCGTATCCCCGTACAACCTAAATACACTCAAGTGTCGTTATGTAACTAAAACCAAACTTACAAACCACACAAAGACTTCCTCATGTTGTGCAACCCTTCCGTTGTTACCAGTCTTAAGGGTCCTCTTTCAACAATAACTTCACTTGACTCTCCAAACCATAAACAGGGTTTCTAGCCATCCACAAGAATATTCCACTTACCTTGGGCCTTGTTAGCACTTAATTTAATGGATCATTTAACGCAAGCAAAAATCACGATGAATGACAATATTCACGTTGTAAATCTACAGGGTCCCTATATGGACTCAAGAGACAGCTAGACACGACCAGTTTCCGTCCGTTGCACAACACTTTCGAATCCCTTATTCGTCCTACAAGTTCCTTAGCTGCTTCAAATGATAATAAGACTCGTCTCTCGTGTGGAAGCAAAGTAATCCCAAAAAACCACTTTCAAGTGCGGATCAAGCAGTTTGCTTTTTAATAATGAAACTTTCTGCTTTCTTTTTTCACATTTTATGGTACACGTTCATTTCCTTTATGGGATCCATTCGTTTACTCCGCACACAGAAGGTAATAATTAAACCCAACTTAACGAGAGTTTTAAGAGAATCCTCACTTCCCTTAACATGAAAATATTTCCAGAGAAAGTTGTTCAAGCAGAAGGCTCGCTTTACCTCGCCTTTCTTATCTCCTTTACAGTAGGACAACAATTTACTAAGACACAAACTAGCTTTTTCAGCCTCAAAATTAAAATAAAACTTCACTCTTAAGTGAATCCACTTCCCTAGCTTTTTCTAGCTGCATACTTAGAGATTATCTAGCATTTCTGTACATTTCCCCATAAAACTGTGTGTACTCTTACATTCGCCACATCAGCGGAAGGAAACGTCTGTAAAAATTCCGTGTGCAAGAATGCACTCGATTAAGAATCGCACAATTTTTGTGTGCAGTGAAGCCATCAAACTGATTTTATTCCACGAAGTTGTCTTTTGCAAACGAGGCCGAGGCTATCTCGTGTGTGTGTATGTGTGCAGAAAGATGTGATTCGGTGGTGAAAGTGCACCGTAAGCAATGCATATATGTAAGATAAAGACGCTTATGTGGGATAAAGACGCTGAGCTCATCGTTCAGAGAATATACCTTCACCGTATACCCACATAAGCCAACTTGTTAAAAATACTTTGGACTCCGGAGGTATGATAACTGTGAGTACAGATGTTGCTGAAAGTGTAAGATCACCCAAATGGCCATCCAGGGCGTCCTTTGTCTCTCCCTTAATGTTATTTTGCACTGATGTCCCATTAAACCACCCCACCTCGTTATTAAGTTGTCTCCTTACAAACTAACTCAGGGACACATCCATTTCACTTCATTACGTCTTTCTTGCATGTCCATTAAACTTACGTGTCACCATTTCTGCTTTCTCCTTTGCTCACTTCAACTGAAAGACTTTATCTGTATTTATCAGTTTCACAAAATCACACTTGTTATACACTACTCACGTGCTCTACCAAGACCAACCATAAAGTTACGTGTGCTTACGTATTCCCAGTGCAATAACAAAAAAGGTCGTAAATCGGAATGCATTGCAGTGATGTTTATGACGACAAGTCTCTAGAGAATAGCATACATAACACTGCACCCAGATTTCTCAAGATTGTTGAATCAAATCAAAACTCACTCGCAGTCCCAATTCCCCAATTAGCATGATAAAAGACTTTTCTGTAGTTTCTCCCTCACTCATTGAACGATTGGCACTTCATATTTTAGGAAATAAAAAGTCATGTTATTTCCCAATTCACTTGAAGTATGATGGTCTAATTCAAATTCAAATTTGATGTTTACTCTCCTATGCACGATTCCTGCTATGCCCAATGAATACGTGTGAAGGATGGAAATGCCCTTATTTATAGAGCATATTCATATGGACAGTATGCAAGTAACGAATGAGTAACCTGGTTCCACATTTCACAATAAATTACGTAGACATGTGTGCAATATTGCTGGAATAAATGGGACACGAGTCACACGAGAATAAAACGCATTGTGAAGAATGCGGTCTAGAATACTTCTTCAACTCACGACCATCCTGATGGAAAGTCAAATTGTTAATTAGACTCAACAAGACGGTGAAGACTCGAAGGAAGTTTTGGTGCATCGGAATTTTATGACATTGCTTACATTTCATAAATTGCATTTCTGCCGTCGTCTCTTGGAAGTTGCACAAAAGGCTTTCCATTGTACTGAACGAGGTCTGGAGGGAGGCCGGGAGAGAAAGTGTCTTTCACGATAGACGATAAACACTCAGCAGAAGTGCTATATGCGTCCTACGAATATGAGACTTGCCTTCTTACCTCTCCCTCCTCACGTTCTTCCATTAGTAAAATGACGAAAATGAAAGCGGACTGTGTCGACTCCATAGTTTTAGAGTTCACAAGGATAAATAGAACATGGAAAGATGGTTTAAAAGGTCCGTGGTTGGGTAGCCTTTGTACTTTGTACATTTCCTATTGCCTTCGTCTTTTTGTACATCCTCCAACATCACGAACAGATGATGCGACTGCTCGTCTCCTTTGATTCGATGATACACGAATAACCTGAGGAAAACTGAATGCATAAAATGTTGAAGTGACAGGAGAGACCACCTTTTCACAGGAAGAGAGAAGAGAGAGAGGAGAGGTAAATGGAAGAAGAGAATAATATTTGAAGAAGTTACAAATTCCATGAAATATAGCGAGTTGTAGTGTCCCACTCTCTCTCTCCTCTTGCAATAACATAATGCTATCAAAAATACCCAACGATCCTTCTTTCATATGGAACCAAAGTCTTAAGAGCCCAAGCGGACAAAATCCTTTCATCCGAAGAATTTATTTCCTTTTTCTCCTCACGAACCGAATACTTTTCAACCTTCATATCCTCTTCGTCCTGCATTCGTAAATGCTTAGGTCCTACAAGTCCTACACACACACACAAAAACTCGCTCACTCTCTGAGGTCGGTGTGGTGAAAGGGAAGACTTCCTATTTCTCCTCGACTAATCTCAAATGTACTGCGAATTGCAGAATGATGTGATATGGATACGAAAGGAAGAACCTGGAGAGTGAGATTCAGAGAATCACATTATCTTTTTTTACGTGCCTAAGCATTTCAGAATAAGGAATATCTTAAGCGTCTTCATCCATCCAATGCGTGTATGTATGTGTGCAAGCAGAAGAATTGGTTTAGTGAATTGAATATTGTGTGTGTGTGTGTGTGTATTCGAATATAAAGATGATGGAAAGAGGAGTGTCTTTAGATTGAAATCCAAATCGATTCTTTTCATCCATTCCTTTGCTTTCCGTTCAAACACAACCCGAGAGTGAAGAAAGACAAATGAGCAACTTGCAACTGCAGAAAGGAAGAGAGCGAAGAAGAACGGGAATCAAATCTGAACTGAACACCAACAAACACCGCCACCACTTCCACGAGCATCTCCTTCCACTCTTTCTTTTTGCATACTTTATATTTTATGTCCCGCTTGCATCCTAAATTATGTTATTTCTAACACAATAAAGATCTTCCAGCATCTCACTCTCAGAGTACTCACAAGTTACTTCAGTCCGAAAGTATTCAATTCTGTCACAGTTACTCAGACTAAAGAAATCGAGCGTCACACTTACAGTCGTACGTTCACAAGCCACTTAAACTGCTCTATTTGCAAGGAAATCTTTCAAACAACCAAAAACTCAATATTAAAACGACATTTGGAGACGGAGAAAGCAAGTCAGTATAAATCGAATGATAATGTAAAAAGTTTATTCACGTATCGACTCATACACATGATGGACAGATCAAAACAACTTCTTTCGATGGAAAATTTTGAAAGATGTGTTGCATAGGTTGAGTCATCAGAATCAGACTTCATTTATTTTGACATGTGTGGCACTGAATTAAATTGATTTCAAATATAACAGACTACAAGCTAAAACCAAGTTAATCCAAGTCGAACGACATTTAAAATAAACAGAATATATTAATTCTATGAAAACCTTGCTACGGCTGTAGATGTCTCATATTTAAAAACCAACCAGAAATCAAGACAAATCTGTACTTGTTAACATTTTGAACCTAAAAAATTAAGCTTCCTTTACTAGTTTTGCATAAAAATCAAAATTATTCAATAAATCAACGAGCCGAGTTGAGTACATAAGCGATTAATGACTTCTGCTTTTTATGCTCACGTACATTCATCACATACAATTTATGTTATGTTCTCAAAGCATTTTTAGTATCAAACATAATGGGAAGGCAAATCTCGAAAAACGTGAGGTTTCATCTTCCACGAATCATTAATGGATTCAATATATTATTATTTTATGCTTTCAAGTCAAAATCAGACAAGAGCATTTACCCCGATTCGCAGTCAGGATGATAATAATTTCCTCGAACCGTATGAATGTAGTTCCATTAGTAATAATCAGTTTCTGGGACAATCCTTCACCAAACGCTTTTGAGCTACACGGGTGCTCTACTTATAAATAATACTCCAAGTAATCGCTTTCACCATAATATAATACACCTGAAAGCCCGAGTTTCCAGACGGAATAATATTATGATACTTTATGATTTACGACCACTAGCAATAAACCCCAGCTCCCTTTCAATTCTAAAGTCCCACCGGACAGCTTTCTTTTTCTTTAGACCCCTGCAACTATATGAAAGGCGAAATGAATTCAATTTAGCCGTAATGAACATCACAGCAAAAAGCAAAACACAAATGTACTCAATGTACAGGTTACACAGAGAGAAATTACAGTTCAAACTTCAAATTCCTTCCAGAAACTTGTTACTTCAAAGCAGATTTACGAGACAGTATGTCTATTCGTCCATCACCTGCTGGTAGTTAGAATGGATTATATACTTTCCCTACAGAATGCCTGAAAGGACACACACACACAGCTCTCTTAGATAGATAACTACCTCTCAGGACTTCCGTATGACTGGAGAATACTGATACCCAGCTCATCTGGACTTTGCAACATCGTTAAAACATTTTCGTGTTGTTTCGCATGGGTGAAACCAAGCAGCAAGAGAGAAAGTCTTGGAAAGAGAAAGTGATTTGGAGGAGACCAGGAGGAAGTCTAGATGCAGTCTGTTATCCAGAAGTATTTGAAATAGAGATACGTTTCTCACTCCGCCAGCAGCGCATCTAATGTACGTGACACGAACTTACTTATATATATCGTGTGCCCTGATTACACGAATTTTGAAGCAATACTCACGAATGTTGGATTCTCCAAAAGTCCATCGCATCATTCGTATATCTTCCAATGGTTCCAATATGAAAGACTCTTTTTGCTGTGATGGAATTCTCATCTGTTCCATTTCACTTTCTTTCCTTCTTTAAAGCCTTATATGTTCTTTAAACCTACACTACTTCTCCAATACTTCCCCTTAACTGCATTTCTCCACCAAACAAGATATGTACATCCGCTTCTGCTGTCCTGGCATTCAAAAGCTTCTTAGTCCTTCAACTTCAAAGGAAGAGTCTCTTGTACACCACCACGTAGACCCGAGATTCTATACTCGAAACACACAAAAGAAAAGAGCCACGCTGTTCCAGCTTCTCCACCGTATAAAATCTCCATCACCACAATACATAAAGACAGAGATATATATATTCTTCCCGTGATTTAAGCCGTACGCTCCTGTCAACCTCAGCTATGGTTTCATATGATGATGACCTTACTCACACGTAGCCTTCTACTTTCGTAGTCTCCACTCTCCACTTCACAGTTCTTACATTTGCAGATTGCTTTCAAAAAGGTCGCAGGAAAACCCTAATTCGCAAGTTGCTAAAAACCTCAACAATAATGCAACATGCAACTACTTCTCCTTTCTATCCTACAATGCTCACCTCGATCTTTGCTTTCCAATAGACCTTATAGAAAAACGTATATGCAAACATGTTGTATATTTATAGAAACTTTGCTTCCATCATTCCTTGCCTTCTGCAACCATTGATCTTTTGAAGCAAACTTTTCCCAGAGCTTTCACCCTAATGAATTCCGAAAATTACTCGAAGACCAGACGTCTGCCACAAGTCAATAACTTTTTCATCATTTTAAATGTAAATCATCTCAATTGAAAGTTCGTGGTCGTTGTTTATTCAAAAGTACACCGCAGTCCATCGGTGTTAAATATTTTCATTCCTCAACTACTTCCTACATGGTGGTGCGAATAAATGAACGATCCTTTCAGTTCTTTCATTTCAGCGAATTTATGATTTAAACATTTTCAACACTTTCTAGTGTAAATTCAGTTCACATGCAGTGCAGTGGTTTCATTTCACTTTAATACCCACATACACACACACTAAAGAGATGTTTAGAAGAAAACGTGATGCTAATAAACGTCTCATATATGTCAACTGCGGCTGTAAACTAAAAGCAAACTAATCCTTGCTTCGCTATTCCTCCCTACTTATTACGCTGATGCTGTCTACTTTGTTTTTAGCATTTAGCGGAGATATCCTTTCATGTAAACACAAACACTCACACTGTCTTGGTGAATGAACAAGCAACGTGCTCAACTTGAATATGTGAGACTGTACTTTAGAAGAAAAATGTCTCAATTTCTTCACTCTACGCTGTGAAAAGAAAAATATTTTACATTCTATCTCCTGATTAAAATCGTCATTACAGCCAAAAGAATCTTTAGATTTAAGTGCAACGCGTGTAATACGAGGACAACAGCTTTCTCCACGTTCTAGATTTACCACACTGCCACACTCAACAACAATTTTATTTGTAAGACAAGAACTATTATCCTTATTGTTAGTGGAAGGGAAAGTTTCGCTTTTTCTATAATAGCCGGATGTTTACAAAAAGCAACAACCCATTAAGATGAGATCGGTTGAAGTACCTTTGTGAAATACGAGCTAAAGGAGAAACCCATTAGAAACTCAAGTAGCACAGAGATATTCAATACACTTAAAGATTTTTCCACGATGAAGTAATATAAAAACTCAGTCGAGTGTGTGTGTATGTTGTATGTGTACAAGTGTATAGCATACAAAGGGAGAACCCACATAGTGAGCATTTAAGTGTAATTTGATTTTAACTTAAAAAGAGAACCGTTCTCTCTCTCTAACTCTCTACTTACTTTCTGTTGTCGTCATCATGACTGTTTAAACGAGTTTATGTGCTTAGTAGATTTATATTTGTTTTGATTTAAAGAAACGCTAAACTTTTTGTGTAAAACCTGAGAGTAAATCCGATTGTAGTTCTGAGTACCTCGGCTGGAGTATTACATTACACCATTACAACTTAATGGTCTTAAGTTTCCTCCAGATGTACGTGAAACTTTGTTTCGTTTCTCGTTACAAGTTGTATATACCACGGAGTGAAGTACAACGTAGTTGACCATGGAAGCCAACACTTTGATAGATGGTTGAGGATTATCGGAAACATTAGATGCACGTGAAAGGTCTGTTATTTAATTTAGGAGTGGAATAAGATAGAAAAGGCAAGGGTAAAGGGTAAATGGGAAGCCTGGTGTTTATAAGGAGACAGAAAAGACCCATTTCTTATATATTAACATCCTTCTAGGACATTTATGGGGAAAGTTTTTTGATTTGAAGGAGCCACGAAGGAGTGAAAGTAGAATCTTCTGCCAATACCACTTCCTTCCAGGCTTTAGGTTCAACTCTTATCTTACAGAAGTACGAGCACGAAGGTCTCTCATAGCCTAAGTAAACACTTGTTTCACACAGACATGTTTTCGATCCATTATTTTCTCTTATTTCCGTCTCAGAATATAACAAATCGTAGAAACGTGTTTGTGGAATCTCCGGGAAGGCTTTGAGCATTAATAAGTTCTCAGATTGGAACGACGACGATGGACGAGGACGAGAGTAACCAATCCAAACTCCAAACATAATCTCACATAAAAAAAGCAAGGATAAAGTGGAAAGGAATGAGACCGAGAGGATACAGAGGTAAATTGAGAAACTCACATCACTGAATACTTTTCACCGTTCCACTGCCAACTGCCACTCTCTCTGAATGTACACACAACTCATCGCATTAATGAACAAGAAACAACTACACACATTTGATTTCACCACTGACCCCTGCCACTTTTCTCTTCTAATTAAACGCCTCCCACACTAATTAACCACCACGAGCGTCAATTGACCTTCCCTCATTTATCATTTTAATCTTCTCTAACAAACTATTATAACAACACCTGAACGAAGTGGCCTCAATTCAATAATACGTCAGGACAGGAGTGAAGGAAGGGCTATTCAAACCTTTCATCGTGGTTTTCTTCATTGCTTAGTACTCCGTTGCAAAGCCGTTTAGCAATCAAGGAATCTTCACTAATTGTAAGCAGCAATTATATTTTTCTTACGTACACGAGTGTTCGCTGTTGGCTGTTCCCTAAAATTCAGATACTTTCTCTTTACAAACATATAACAAGAAAGGACAGCTTCACAATACAACGCATAAACAAATTCAAGCGGAGAGACAAATAAATTCTCGTTCACGCATGTATGCATTTTATACTCAGCAAATAATGGTAACTCCTGATACTCAAAAGTAATTCCCTGTCAGTTGTAGACTTGTCAGCAAATTCATTTTAAAAACTGTTCCAACGCAACTTCCAGTCAGCAGTTCAATCCACGATATTTCTCATGGTTGGATCTTCAGTAAGGAGCGGAAACACCGAGCAGAGGCCACAGTTCATGTAACGTGAAGTGTACTTGACATAAATAGAGAAAGAACCTAAAATAGTGTATACCTACGTTTGTACGTTGGGAAGAAAGCGCGAGTAATTGAGAGCAGCTGAGAAAGAATAGAAGACCGATGGGCGATTAAGGTCTGAGCTCGGTTGCAGTACAATGGACTGATTGATGAAAAGGGGAAATGTCAAATACGGGCACGGGAGGTTTGGCATTTGTACAAGTCTACTTAATACTGAAGAAGACTTAATGCTGGATAGTTGGAATTTGAGTTTTCACTAAGAGAGTTAAAGGAACTCTCCATGACGTGAACACTGGAAAGGTTTATTCCGCTCGAGACTTCTTCAAAAAGGAAGGAATCTCACAACTCACCAAAGGAAATCACAGAATTGGACTTGATTCGATGTTGATACTGAATGTAAGATTTCCACTCGAGAGAACACATCAACGACCACTTCCTCGTCTTTTTCTCATTTCAAACGAACATTTAAGTCGATGACAGGGGAAATGAGGTGGTTTGGTGGACCAGAATGTGAGAAGCCTCTCAAGTACTTCCAAATACACATCATCATCATCAAATTCCCATTTCTGCCTACACTATATATCATCCAACATATTCACAGCCTCTTATTTAAACTACTAAGAAATATAATAAAAGATCTATGATGAAGGCCGTGATGAAACAAAGGCCAAAGACGATACACATGCTTCACTACTCAATGATCAAAGCGTATAAATATAAATCTACCTACATAGTCAATTCCTCCACTAGTATTCACCACTGAAAAAGACGTCCTCACATCATTTCTCTCAAAACGAGTTCGTAACCTTTTCTGAATGAAATCTTCGAAGGAGGTATGCTCATGTGGAAGTAATACTGAGGGAGAAAGACACACAGAATACTGAAAGGGCGTACGTACTCCACGATTCAAAAAGGAGCAGAGACGAGAGTCGAAGGCCGAATGAAGAAGTTTCAAAGAAAACCAATCGGCTAAAAAGTATTGCTCTCAGTCAAATAACTGCACTTCTCTACCTCATTTATGGAAATACCTTCATCTTTTATCTCCACACACTCCTTTTTTGTATCTCATGCATCTCAACCTGATCAGATTCCTCATTCGACTGAATCTCTCCCACACGGATTACCTCCAATGAACCTCTTTTTCTTTGCTCCATTTAATAATCATTAAACCACTGAACATCTCTCTCCCTCCTCTCTCTCTCTCCTTTTCAATTTTATTTCCTCTTTATGGAAGAACACGGCTATCGAATGTGAGACGCCTTTCTAAACGATGTTCATTACGTAATGTGCCACTAAGACTACTTTCACTACTTTCTCTACACTCCATCTCTATCACCACCGCCGCCATTAAATCCCAAATCTTTCCCTACACTTCTCTGTTGTCCTTAACATTTCATGTACATTTCTTTTCCGATTGGAGAAAAGACATTCACTTCATTGAATTCTATTCACAACCTGCCTATACTGACTGAGAGAAAGGAAGCCTTCCTCGGGGGATCCAACCCAAGTTTAAATGCTCTTGATTAATATTGCAACATTAAAAGGTCTCATTCGTCCGTGTAGTAGCTTTCTCCGTTATTTCGTGTTAGGTAGGTTTACACAGCTGTAAGAGAAAAGGGTAAGAAGGCTTTTACATTAATTTTGTAGGTCGCACTTGCAGCCAGGCGAGCCAGGTGCTGAGGGATTTCCTGGATAACCAAGTATACATAAAATATCACCAATGAATGGCACAACTGTCAGCTGTACCTTCAAGAAATCCACAATTAGTAAAATGACTGTCATTCTTTTCCGCCTTGTCGCACTCTTGGGTTTCCAATCCAATGTTCATTATTTTATTCGCTAAATCTTCCTTTAACATTCGTAACGAATGAAATTGAAGAATCACATTTTCGGTGTATATTATAATAATTTAACTACTTACGTGTAGGTAGCTGCAAATTGCACAGTAATTCCCTCAAAATCCTACAAAACTACGAAAACCAAT
>JAQGAD010000532.1:0-35596 GCA_034696625.1 Isotomurus palustris | reverse complement strand
CCAACAAGCTCCCAAAACAAGTGAGCAATTAGTTGACAGTGAGTTTGGCGAGGCAAGTGAAGGAACCCTGATAACCTCAACCACTTGATGAGAGGATGTTAATCTACAGAGAAGAAGTAAAAATCATAGACCACGCATCGCATCAGCAGAAGTCTGACAGACATAGACAACTTAAAGTATAAGTTGGAGAGCACATTGGTAGTTGGTAGGTGGTGATGGTGGTGGTGATGGTGGTGGTGGTGGTGGTTATGGTAGAGGGATGGGAATATGGGAAGTATGGGAAGGGAAGGCAGGCTGGCTGCTCTTATGAGTTTGAGAGTGGAGGTTGGGTCGAGCAGAGCCATTTTGGAGTGAAAGGAAACTCTCGTGTTTGTGTTTTGTGTCTCAGAATTTCCTCCGACGACTCTCTCCTTCATTCTCGATATCTTTGTGTTCACATAATTCCCAAATTTATTTTTATCTTCCCCCGTCCCCCCATCATGTTTCCCAGGTGGAGGGTCAGTCTTTCCCAGGAGAATGTTGTCGAAGTGGCCGTGTATTAAAAGGGATTCATCACACTCAAGGAACAAAACTTATCTAGTGATGGTTTGAATGTGAATGTTGTTGTGAGTTTTGTGATGGTGGTGGCGAAGAAGGAGTTTAGTTGCTGACCCCACCGGTCAAGGTCGACACAGTTTGGTGTGACGGAGGTGGCGAATTGTTGTTTAGTGGTGGGGTTGCAGGTCACACGGGTCGGGTCTACGGATTTTCTACAGTCTCCATTTAACTCGAGCATTAATATTGGATACACTTTCAATTCACAAGGTAAGAAAAATATTATGATGCACGCAGACTTTAATTTAGAACATTAAGTTAGGTGAATGTTAATGAAATATCATTTTACAAACTACCGACACCCCCGTGGCAAAGGTTACAGTGGAACCGTCCATTGGGTGTCCATTCCTCTACACTTCTTAGGGAAGGAAGCGTCGAGTGCTTTTGATAGTTAGGGTTTGAATGTTTTGAAGGCTTAAACTTTCATGGTGCTGTGATCAGAGGATAGTTAAGTTGCATTTTTATTATTATCTTTAGAGGTTCGGTAATCGGTGGGTTGAAGTTTATAGGATGGATGTTACTACTTACGTACAAATATAGACGGAGTATATAAATAATACACATATGTTTGAGTGTAAGGTACGCTCCTAGATTTTAATGACAAGTGTGATGAACTCTGTATTTAATAAGTTATTAAACCGCTACGCCATAACGCCATAAGGTTCAATGTTTTCTGTGTGTTTGGCACGAGTGATAAGTAGTTTTTGTTATTATGTTATTGAGGTAGAAATTATGGAGGATTTTATCGTTTTTAATATTGTTTACAGTTGTGGTAAATTAATTAGTGAGAAATTTCGAATGTAGGGCTAAAAACAATTTATTGGGGATTTGTCGGAAAGGATAAACTGGCGGATGGAGTTTTTATTAAACAGCTTTCGTATGAAGAGGACGTGCGAAGTGTTTTATTGTTCGAAAGTGCAATTGCACTTTATAATTCATTGAACTTTCAAAACAGAATTTGATGTCGAAAGAAACGTGAAACGTCTGGGTTAATTGAGGTTGTTCTGATGTTTGAAGGCTCTAAGTGTATTAATATGAATGGACTTAATTTAATTTTTGTTAAATATATTTTTACGAATTTGGGTTTTTTATGGCTACTCCTCAGTAGTTCATCGTGGGTGAATCGGTTTCTTATGTATTGAATTATTGTGTTAATTGTTTAGTTAGACTGCTTGATTGCTATAATTCAATTTAAGCTGAATAAGGTTCAGTTCAGTCAGTGATTCTAAGCCTGCTAAACTTCAAGAAGGTTCGTGAATGAAGCTTGAAGCTAAAAAATTTGAACTATTAAGCCTTTCAACCATTAGCTTCCAATAAATTAACCCTTGTAAGTTTTATTTTATATTAATTTGCATAACGTTGTCCAGCGTTCAATATTATCGCGTTGCTTGCAGATAATTTCAATCCCGATTTTATTAAACACTGTGAGGGAGGAGTTGATAATATATTTTTTAAACTTGAGTGTAAATCAAATTTTGAGTAGTGAAACTCTTGGAAGTGGTAAGTTGTACAAGCCTGTTTTCATAGAGAGCTGTCATTAAAGTCTGCATAAAATTTGACAAAGCGAACGAACAGGTCTGTCTGCCTGGTCCAGTGATGTGTAGATCGTAGATAATGTATAACTTGTCTGTTGTTGTATCACCCATAAGTCCTCGACTACATTATTTTTTGAGGTCTGCAAATTTTTAAGCAGAGTAATAGGGCCGTACACACGTAGAGTTTAGACAATAAAAGAGATTGTCAGAGGGAGGCAGGGAGCATGTCATGCAGTGGAAAGTGCAATCACATTGCCATCGACTCAAAAGAACTCTCCTTTCCTTTCCTCAAAGTCATTAGGGCATTGCACTGCTATTCTCTCTCTCTTCGCCCATATCAAACTCATTTCTATAAAGAACGTGTCTATCCATCTCTCTCCTATAGCTGTGTATATTTATATATATATATGTAAGATCTCTTTACATGACGACGCTGCTTGTTGGTTGTAGCGGTGGTACTTACTAAATCGGTCTCTTCACCTCAACTTTTCTGCCAACGCTTGAATACGAGAGAGAGAGAGACAGAGATGAAGGATTTTAAACCTTTTGATTTTTTGCGAAAAACATTTGCACGGACATTTTTATTGTCGGGGAACATTCGCCAAGAGACTTCTTTTATTTTCATATGCATGTAAGTATGCGATTTCTGTGAATATGTGAACTTAGATTTATATCAAGTCACAATTTTGAAGAAAACTTGAGGCTTTGCGCTAACTTTGATTTAAAATCGGATGTGATATGATTCCGACCATGTAGCTATTCGTAAGGTTGCTGCTGATTTTGGTATAGATAATCTGTCCCAATAGTTAAATGGTAATGCGAGGAATCACACATAATAGTACCTAGAACCTCCATAGAAGAAGAACCTTATACTAATGGATAAATAGTTAAGGCTGGGCTGGCGTAGATGAAGATTTAGATTTGAGAGATTGATATATGAATGAATTAGAAACCTTATAAATATTGTGAAGGTAGTAGGTACAATTATACAATGATTTTCCTGATTAAGAATGGATTCGGCGTATAAAAATATGCTTCAAGTCTTGAAGGTTCTCTTGGATGTAATGCGGATAAATAGAGGCATCACAAAACATATTTTTACTAATAAGAAATATACTTGTGTCGGTTCTTTGATACGCTAGACGTTTTTATTATGTTTCTGGATTCTTTTTATCGTATATGCTGATTAAAAATTGATGGTTATATATAGTCAAACTATTATATCCAATGTACTACTATAGTTTCAATATAAAAGGATTGACCGGAAAGGGAAGAATACAAGAAAGTAAAGTAGATCAGCCGTATTAGTTTTCTTGTCCTGTTTTGCTCTCCAATTCTGATTGCGTCTTGTTTACTTTTCAACTGTCCCGCATTGCTATTCATATGTATGGGTTATAATTATATTTACTCAAATCGTTGATTTTACAAAGGAGCTTTCTGAACATGTAGTTAAGACAAAAGTATTGTTAAATATGCTTTAAATTAAAGATTTTGTTTGAACTTCGATATATATCCGTCGTGATATAATAACATACGCTACCGATAATAAAATAACGAGTTGATACTTTCGATAATCCATTGATGATGAACAATATTTTGTGTGACCTATGACTCTGTAATAATTTGATGGTTTGGGAAGTTAAGAAGTTGCTCGATGTTGATCAGAGATTTAGGCTATAATGTATATTGTAATATGAACACAAAACTTAAGTGCAGGAAATCTATCTGCGTTTACCTGTGAAATAGGACTGCACAACTTGATGATTAGTAAATTATCTACGCACTCATATTTACAATTTAGACAATGGAAGGTAAAGGAATGAAGGAAAGAGATTATAAAGCTCTTTGCAATTTGCATTGAACATCGAAGTAACAAAAATCGCTGGCATACATGTGCAGTTTGCGAATCAACTCAACTAAATCGTATAATATCATGTTTAAAGTAATATAATTCAAGAGAAAAATGTTAGATTTTTGAGTTTGAGGCGCATCTGTTAGGATTTCTACCATACGATCAGGATCAGAAATCATAATATTCATAATTTAGATTGAAAAATAAAACATAAATTAATCATTGCGCGCCACAAAGGTTGAAGTTAATATTGGGGAGTATCACACACTACAAGTCCTCTGGCGTCTGGCTATGACTGCCACGCATCTCAGAATCACATAATTTGAGCCATAAAGTTGTATAATTTTGTTTATTGAGATGAGTTTTTTTATATTATTTACTTTGCTTATTAAACTGCACGAGTAGTACACAATTTAGTTAAGCCACCAGCCTTGCAGAGACCTTCTTAGTCTGTTTAACTAACTGAGCTTCCGCGATTTTTAACTTTTGTTTTCTGGCACATAAAGTGTGCGCTGGTAGATGACCCTTTACTTATTAACTCTCTCACTATTATTCAAACGGGGACTTCATGTGTAATATCAGTTGCAATTAATAGTATGAAATGAATTGGTTCGTGATACACAGTGTGTGACGACTGACAGTAACTAACCATGGGAAGTTGGATTCCTTTTATCTTACTTCTTATTTACTTTGCTCAGTACAACTTATTTTATAAAATTAAAGCAGAACAAGATTTCCGGTGTGTTAAAACGTTAAAAGTATGGCACATATAAAGTCTAATTTATTGTACATGTCACGGATAATCGTGTCATTTCACATTTGCGTAACTGGTAAAACAACATATTTTACAGGAATTGTGATTGCAGTCTATCATATTTATTTAGGACATTGCAGTGGATGGACAATGTTTGTGGTATGCATTATTAGAACTCCGATAAAGAAGTATTAAAAAGTAGTGAAGTTTGGGCGGATGTTAAGGAACCACGAGTGTATCACATTTTCGCATTAACACATTTAACAATTCACGAGATTTATTTTTAATGAGCAAGGCAATGATTTTTGTGTGATACCGTCATTGGCAGTCTGGCAATGAGAAAAAGAAGTAGGAACGAAGTAAATGTGGTCATGAGCACACATAGTCTTCTATTATACAAAAGGTTTCACCTTGTCTGAGGTTGTGAGGTTGCATGCATTGGGTCTTAGAAGGTCAATCCACGAAATACGTAAAACTCTTGGTTGATATGCTTTTTATCATATTGATGTCAGCCGACCTTCTACGAATTAAAGAAGGATTTTGGGAGTCTATAAATATGTGAGCAAGGTGACACGACGACAGCCGGATTTGATAATGTTTATATTGACGATTGAGTGAATGAATAATCGAAAAAAATGGACTGAGTATTTTCTGCCTTTGATCACGAACACGTAAAACAAACAGAAAACCAATGTTCGCATTCGCGGTCATTCAGCATGATTAGAATTATTATACTTCAGGTTTCTGGTCGACAATAAAAATTTCTAAAGCTCAGACTATGTAAAATTATGACTGAAGGTCGTCTACTTGGCCATGTGTGTGATTGCTCAAGCATTCCAGCATTTAATTCCAGTAATCGTGATCTCATTATTCTCATTGACAAATATCTCCAGGCATGTTCAATTCTGTAACCTGGAAGTGGGATAATTCATGACTAATGTGAGCTACTGCTATTGGTCTGGATTCTTATTCTTGCTAGCTTTCGGTAGATTTATTCTTCAAAACGTCATTGTAAAATGTTTACCTTGTCTGACTTGAAGTCGTCAAAAAAATTTGTGCACACTAAGTTCCAAATATGTTATGCCACTCGATAATTTTGTTTTTCTGTTTCTCAGTTTTGTATCAATAGTAGAGGATTTTTTTTTCTGTGGAGAGCAACACCAGATGCAGTAGGACAAACATCATAGTGTAGTAAATAAAATTGAATAAATGTATCTGAGTTGGGGGTAGTTATGTACGTATGCATGTATAGTCCTCAGTTGCGGGTTTATTTCATGGACAAATAATTGTACCAGAGCGTAGAGGAGTAAATGAGTATTTCCTCAAATGAATCCGCCATGATATCGGTAGGTTTCTTCGTTGGTCCAAGTTAGAGGGTAGTAATAATGTGTAGAGCTTATATTGTCAAGGCTGTTTCGTAACTTTTCTAATCTAAACAACCCGTGAGGGTTAACTTTAACGCAACCTAAATTATTCATCCATATTCGCTCGTAGTTTGGTGTAGTGAGTGAGTGATGTTCTTGACATGATAGACATTTTGAAGGTCTTCGTCTCGTACAATTATGCCATGCAAAGGCAAATAATGATTACTCTGTCCTGCCTGTTGTCGGTAAATTACCCGAAATCCATAGTTGATTAATGTTGTTTGAATTCAGGTACTTTTCAATACCAGCAAGGACTCCACAATGAAATCTTACTTATTGGATACGAGTGCTATCAGAATTACGGAATTGTATATCGAGGTTGTTTAATTTTAGCTGATTTGCTGATTTTGATTTATTGAGTGTAATGTGTTCGGTCTGTTGAGTAGAATGCACGAGTTTCGAAATAGGAGAATGCCCTTAAAATAGAAGACAGTCAACAGTACACAAGTAAGTCAGGGTCAGTTATTCTATTTTCTAAACTCAGTAATCTGAACCGCAAGGATCTCCACTGTGTTAGAAACCTGAACTTACACTTAAGTAGTAGTTATTCTACACGTGAAATAGGAGTCAACGTCAACTGTAACTTTATTATACAAGAGAAAGTCACAACGAGACCTGAAACTAATTGTGTTGTGCAAGTATAAATGCTCTAAGGACAAAGTGCAGTCGGCCAAAAAATAGTTTATGGTGAGCTTATTCAAGGTGTTATGTCTGCGAAAAGTCAGTTTGTCCTTTCAGCTTTCCGGTGTTTCCTACATTGTATTGTGTGTACGGAAAACGCATCTCTTGACATTTTCCTTGTTCTCATTATTGTGTATTTATTGTAGGATTTAAGGCCAAGGCTGCCACTTACTAAGTTGAAGTCCCTGTAAGCTAGTGATATGCCTACTCTTTCTTAACATGATCTTGAAGTTTTCATGCTTTTAGTAAAGAATGAACTACCGGTAGCATAGATAAGTAAGTGCAAGAGATTGTTGTAGTTGTGTAATCCCACACTTGCAAAGACTTGCAACTAACACTCCAAAGTCACTTCAATTAAATTAAAGGTAGGAAGGCGTAATGAGTTATATTCTTGTCTCGTGCCTGGGTGAATGCATAATGTACACCTAGGTTTCCATTCCACACGCTCTACTTGAAGTTCGTCATACGAAATTATCATACACAATTTCCAGATATATCAACACTGCACAAGGTCTCGATAAGTGATGACCTTCCAAATTGACTCCCCTTGCTGGAACTTGAGCAGGATTCATATTATGTGATGTATAGTTGGAATAGACCGAGTAGAATTCATCTCCATGTATATTTCCATATTTGATATAAGTATCGAGCCACCAACTAGTCGTGCTGTATTATTTGTACAGGCTACGCCTCGCCCCGACTCGTGCCCATTTGCTTAGAGTATTTTGTTGCATTATATTATCTTGCTTTGAAATAATGATCATCAGTTTTAGGTTGAAGTTTAGTCTATAAAGAACACAAGTATATATACTACATGAGAATAGTATGAGTATAGATCTATTACAGCGCGTAGTGTTGTAAGTATTTATCATTAAAGAAACAATAATTTGGATGATGGTAGGGGGATGTGTTGGAAAATAATATTATAACATAAGCTTCTTCTTGCTTAGGGCATTTTCAAAAAACTTGCTTGATAGGGATTGTATGCTTAAACTTTTTAGGAGGAGAGAGAGTGAATCGTGGATTGAAGGTTGAAAGTTGCTTTATTTGATGGTATGCTCACTGGACTGGATGGTTTGGTATGCTGGTGTGCTGTACCTATAAATATTCAAGGGCAAGGACATCCAAGTATGATGATGATGATGGTATATATACGTATGGATATCCCCGTCAGAGTATGTAGGCATGTCTCACTACTCTCACTCAAGTTGCATTGCATATCGCTTATCCATGACAAGCGCAAGAGATGAGCACCTCCTTTCTGTAGAATTTACGAGATGAGTTCAACGAGAGTAATAATGACGAAGGTATGAGTTAGTTGGAAATGGAGTTTGATAGTGTGTAGACTAGTCAGTCAATGGGAAAAATCAATTTTGGTTGGTGTCAGTGATGTGAGAGATGGCGAGATGCACACAAGGTTGAGAAGGCAGTGCGAAGCGCATTTCAGCGTCCGCGTGTATCACAATTTATCTAATTGTTCTTGAATCACACTTGAACTAGTGGTGTGTACTATCTGAGATGATAAAACCTTACTTACCTTCGTTTTGATTGTGCATGGAATGATAGTGGTGCAGATGGTAAAGTAAAAATGAAATTAGGTTAGTCAGGGTTATCCTCTTTTCTTTCATAACTAACGTATTCAGTTATTGAGTATGTGTAAATGAGCTTTTTGATACTCTTCTGTAGCTGGGAGAGTTACTAGCTGCTGCTTTGGCTGCTGACTGCTCGAGAACCTTGAAGAGTGTCTAATAGGTTAATAAAATGTAGTAATTTACCTTGACTTTGGCATTGGTGCAAGCGAAGTAAGCACGAAAGAGTATACTTTTGACTAATGTGTCCTCTCTCTGTCTCTTTTTCCTTTGCAGACTGAATTTGAGTCATTCAGTACAAATCGAAGAAATCAAGAAGGAGAATCAGCAACAGTTCCACAAGAATGGATGACGAGAGCGGTCAGAACGCCAACCCTTCTTCGAACTCTAATAATAGTAGTAATCAACGCCCTCCTGGTCAAGGTGTAGTGGTTGTGCAGCATGGCAATGGAAGTGGGAGTGGCAGTGTCGCAGGAGGAAATGCTGGAAATTCCAATCCTCCTCCACTGCAGCAGTTACCTTCGGGATCTGGAGGAGGAGGATCGTCATTCAACAGAAGAATTCGACGACCTTCTTCGTCCATCATTTCAAGTACAACTTCACCGATATTCCAAGCCCCGTTAAATCCCAGTTTAATTATTCAACCTCCTCAAGCAAACCCCCTACTGCTTCATCATCATAACAGTCGACAAAGACATAGCCAAAATAATATCGTTCTTAATGTAAGTAATCCTAGTAATAACTACGGACCCGGTGATATTGACGAAGATGCCCAACCAGCGTCTTCGTCCTCGTCAAACAACAATAACTCAAGACTAAGCAGAGCCATTGCTGCTAGTAGTAGTAGCAGTAGTGTAGGTGGGAGTGGTAACGGGGGAAATGGAAGATCTCAGTCTCCGCTTGGAAGTCCAGACTCCTCGACCTACTGGGGACCATCGCCGTCCCCAATGGGTCACCACGGTCATCACACTGGAGGGGGATACAGAGCTCCCCTTACTCCAGGAGGAATGTGTGTCGTCTCATCCTCGACCTCAGATGATATTCCACCGTCCCCATTCTCTCCTGACGATGCTGGAGGAAATAGCAATCACAGCTTACCTCCAACCCCTGCGAGAGTTAATGGACATTCTCCTCCGTCAGTTCAGCTTCCAACTCCACCTGTTCCAGATTTGAATGAGAACAACGGACATGAAGAGCTCCAACCTCCTCCTCCAGTTTCGAGATCATCGAGGCTGGTTGCTGCAATGACAGCCTCATCACGTCGACACAATAACCACCATAATCAACAACAAAACCTCCTCAATCAAGATCTCAGTCATAGTGCGTCGTCAAACGCTTCCCCGTCAACTTCCTCCTCATCCTCTTTGACAGCGAGCTCGTCGTCGATGTTCAATATATCTCCTCTGAGGAATAAAATTAAAAAAGCATCAAGTTTCGAGAGATTCTCTGCTCAGGCTGCAACCAATTCTTTAAATAATGCTAGTAATAGTAATGCAAACATTATTACAAACAATAGTGGAAATACCAGTGGTAATAATGACAGTCAGATCTCCGCTGCACTTCAACTTCCACCACCCCCACCAGCATCCCAGCAAAACGTAGTCGGAGGGGGTTGTGGAAGTAGTGGAACGATGAGTACAAACGCTTCATCATCTCTGTGTATAGTCACTGTCGGAGGAAGTGGTGGTGGGAGTGGTAGTTCTTCGAGACTTATGTGGGATCCTAGTCTTCAATCTGCCCTTGCAACAGCATCAGTCTCAACTTCTGCTTCCTCATCATCTTCAGCGTCCTCGGAGCCAGTTCAATCATCATCTTCAGCATTGCTACGGTCCTTGACAGGAATAGCTTCAGAAAAGTTTCATATCAAAATCCCGAGTAAGAAACTTGCTGCTAAACTCGCATCAGCATATGAACAACAAGAACAGCAACATGAGCTAGCTGCAGCTGCTGCATCAACAAGTACGTCTGCTGGAGGAAGCACTGGTTCTTCAGGGTCCATTGTATCTGGTACTCCTCTAATTTCAACTTCGATGAATTCTACTTCAGTCCCTGTCACTTCATCACTGGTCCAAATATTGAACCAAAGCCCAAGCAACATCCATGTGAATAATTTGATTTCGGAAGAAAGTATACTGTCTACTGGTGTGGTAACCTCAGATAATCTCATCAGAGAATTAAGTGATGTACAACCTTTAAATCTGACGGAGACGAACAACAACAATAGCCAACAACAGCAGAGCTCATCGCAATCTGCATTGATGCCCCAAAGGAATCCCGTGATTTCGTCGCGGAGTTCATCTGCTATTACCCATTCAAAGAAGATTCATTTAACACCAAAGCAGAAGCTGTTACATAGAATTCAAAGTGCAGAGTTAATTGGCTCATTGTCCCCCCCACCATTATCTCAGACACTACTCAATCAGCAAAGTCAAATCCAATCGTCGTCTAATGCTTCATCACAACTTCTTCAGCCGCAACAGCAACTGCAAGCAGTCACACCCCCTAATCCTGTGGTTAGTCTTCATCAAAATCTTTCATTGATTCAAGACTCTCAACAACAGTCCCTGGGAAGCAGTGGAAACCATGTAATTGGCGGAGGAAGCTCGATTGTCTCAGGAGGACCTCACTCACCTCCTCAATTAGAGTCGTACTCCTATGAATCCCTTCTGAGGTCAAGAGATGATTTCAATACTGTGCAAGATTCACTTGGAAAAGTTGGAGACGATCCGAGTGGCTCATCGATGCTGTATGATCCTGACTACGCTTCATATTGCTACCCAGGGATATTTACAGATGAGATATTTTCGAGTAATAATGGAGGAGCGAATAGCTCCACGAGACCATTACTTATGATGCCTGCTGGGAGTCTCCAGGATGCAGTTGATCACCCTCATGGTCAATTCGGAGAGTTCGTCCTTGGCCTAGGTGGTAATGATGACGATCATGAAAGAAGAGAAGCTGAGCTACAGCTAAGCAATGATGGGGCGCCGGTAGGAAGCCAACAAGGACAGTGTCTTGATCCGAATGAAACTCTGAATGGCATGAAATCACAAAGCCAAGCCGATTCAGCTCTAAGAAATCTTCTGATGATGGATAACATCCGAAACTCCCACGTAGATGATACTTGGCTTTTGAACACAACAGATTACCAGACTCGATCTAATAATGATTTGATCTCCTCAAGAAGCTTAGGACTAGGTGGATTAAGACTAAATAATTCCTCGCTGACCATGAGTAGTGTAGGGAGTGGAGGATCTTCTTCTGCTTCTGTGAACTCATCATTTGTACAAATGGCTAACTCTATGAATAGTAATAGCAACAACGCTTGGATCAATGAGTGGCCAAGGACGTCTTCTTGGCAGTCACATCCATCCGTGATTGGAGGTGGAGTTGTTCAAGATCAAGACGAGGGGATGGATATGTCGATGCTTGATCATGATAAGAATTCAGTGGGATCTTCCAAAAGAATGCAAATTCAGTTGCAACAACCGGGAAGCGGCAGTGGGGGAAATGATCACCACGCGGGAATGGAAGATGATATGGATTTGGCAAATGGACTCCCTATGTTATCATCTATGCAAATGCCCATGCCGATGGATCTTCATCAACCCTTGGGAATACTTCAGCATGGATCTGGGTCGTCAATGAAAGATACTTTACCCATGGATTTGCAGCAACATAACCGAATGGAGATTGATGACGAGCCTGTGAACTTAATGGCTGTCAACATTGAACAAGAACTGGCTCACCACCACAATTCTCATCACAGCCTTGCTCATCAAATCCACCTCCAACACGGTGAAGGAAGTAAACTTCATAACCTTCTTCAACAAAGTCAAAGCCATCATCACGGACAGGGAAACAATAACAACTCGTACACGCTGCAAATCCAAAGTCATCACGGATCTCCTGATCTGCAGCAACAGCAGCAATCTCTTGGGGATTATGGAAATAGCAATAGTCACAATGCTACTAACGGTTGCAGCGGAGGCACTTCATCTCCAGATATTATTGATGAAAGGCGAATTATTCGAGTAAAGAAGAACAGGGATAACCTTTTCCTAATGAGTTCATTAGATGAGGGATGTCTCAGTGGAAATGAAGAACACGAGCAACAACAGCAACTACAAATACAAAAGACACAGACTCATAATGTTATCATGGATAAGCCGATACAACCCAAATCATTTGCGTCATTACCATCTCCTCTGAATATAGTTCGTGTTCATGGAACGACTCTCGGAGTGTTTACAGGGAGCAATAAGAATATCCTCGCAAATACTCGCTTAGGCCCAGTGGAAGGACCTGTAATGGCTGTTCATGCACAAGATTTCAACAACGTCAATGCAGCATATCCATGTCTAATTTATCCAGATTCTTCGAGGAATCAGCTGGTGCAGTTGGATCGATCTGATGATGACCTTTGCAATTGGATGAAATTCGTTAGGCTAGCTCATTCCTTCGCTGATCAGAACGCGATGATTGTGGAAAGTGACAATTACCTTTACTTCATAACCTGCAAGGAGATTCCACCTAAAACTGAGCTGCTCGTTGGATATAGTTTTGACTATGCTCATAAATATGGACTTCCTTTCTTGCTTTCCTTTGCGTCGGATTTAGTTGGCGATCAAAATTCTAAAAAAGGTGGAAAAGATTCATTAAGTTCAATTTCAGTGATGCAATCAGACAGAAATCCGTCACCATTGATAATGGAACAAAACATGCCATCCCCTAATCCACCACAGCAATTGAGTAATGCGGGGCAATCCCGGGAAGCTAAGAGCGTAATCGTGGGATCTGGAGGAAGCACCTACCAGTGCTTCATGTGTGATCACGACTTCACATCCCTGGAAGATTTGCAAAACCATCTCAAAACTGACCATGAGGAAGAAGAAAAGATACAAAAACCCAAGAAGAAGGCGATTAAGAAGTTTCAAAATCCAGACAATCTTTCAGATTCGATTCCCAGTTTGGAAATTCCGGCATCTACTCCTTTTGTAGAACCCATTCCAAAAGCTCATAGCAGTAGCCAAAATCAATTGATGAGTGCGGATAGTAGTGTTGGTCGAGTGGAATCTTCCTCCATATCATCTCAGGAGTCAGCCATCAATCCGATTAGAAGTACTAATGACAACAACAACGTGTCTGAGGTGGTTTCCAGTGGATCAGGTAGGCCACAGGACAACAGTGTATCAACAGGAGGAGGTGGACAAAGTTCAGTACCTCCAAAAGTCAAGTGCACTATGTGTTACAAGTCATTTGCTACTAAAGAACGGCTGGATCGCCACATGATTGTCCATAGTGCTGAAGAAACAAAACCCTTGAAATGCCAATTTTGTACCAAGAGATTCTTGACAAACTCTGCTTTAGCAGGACACATAAAAACTCATGCCGGTAAGTTTTAAAACTTTTTAAGAAACACTTTTGTTCTCTCTTGAACAACAATCGCTGACTGTTTTTCTTCTTGTTTCTAACAGAGGAAGGCAAGTACTTCGAGTGTCCCATGTGTAATTTTCACACCCAGCAGTTGCTTCAACTAAAAGAGCATGTACAAAGCCACAAGAACAGAGAAACTGGGTTGTTTGCTTGCCCTAAGTGCTCAAAGGTAATTTCCATACTATTACACATCAAATTGTCAACATTCTGAGGGAAATAATTAATTTGTTTGATTTGGCGTATTACAGTCATTCGGTATGTATCATATGGTTCGAAAGCACATCCGTGCTTTTCATGGTCCTCGCCAGTTTAGTTGTGATCAATGTTCCATGTCCTTCCCGACTTCAGACAAACTAAAACTTCACAAACTAAAACATTCTGACCACAGAGAGTTTCTGTGTGCCGAATGTGGGCGTCAATTCAAGAGGAAAGACAAACTAAGAGAACACACAAAACGAATCCACGAAACGAAGAAGAAAAGTATTGAAATTAACATTGGAAAAGATAGCAAGAACTCCAAGAAATTCACCCCTAAATTTCCTCCGGAGGAATATCATAGATTCCCTTTCAAGTGTCAAGATTGTATGGTTGGATTTAAAAGACGTGGAATGCTCGTTAATCACATGGTCAAACGACATCCGGAGAAAAAGCTAAAGACGATACCAGAGTTAAACCAACCGATAGTTCGGCCCACGCGCAATTATTTTTGTTTGCATTGTGACAGAGTTTACAAATCCAGCTCCAAGAGAAAAGCTCACATCATCAAAACCCACCCGGGTAAACCTATTCCACCACAGTTAAGGGGGATGCCTTCCGTAAATTCCGACTCCGTTGTGGTCAATCAAGAGATGATACTTCCAGCAGCTCTACCGCAACCACCCATTGGAACTATTGTGCAAACAGTTACAGACGATGGAGACGCTCGACATGGAATAATGAATGTGTCTACAAACAACCTTACCAGTACCAATTCTTCCAGTAGTTCCAGTAACTTGGTTTCTACTACTTCAAACATGACGCGAAAAGAAGTATTAGTAGTTGGAAAAACTCAGGCCACAGCCCATGGATGTCCTTGGTGTCACAGGCAGTATGCAACTAGAGCCAAATTACTTCAGCATCAGAGGAAATCTCACATTCACCTAATGCCTGCTGACATGCAAGTAAGTCTAACGATTTCATTTTAATTGTATTAAGTGATTTCTAGCAAAATTATTAATCGTACTCTTTTTTCTAACTTAGACTCCAAGGACGCAGAAAAACAATGTCTCAAAGGTTATGAAAATGGAGAAACAAAATGCTGAAGCTACAGCACTAGGAACATCGAGTGCGAGTTCTTCTCGAAGGTCAACCAACCCAATTAGTGCTCATAATACTGGAGCATCATCATCCGCTAGCGGGGGAGCGCTTCAACTTGTTGCAGACCCTTCGCACATTCCAGACTCTTCTTCTGGAACGCCATCAACAACCACAACCATCCAGACGATGGCTACTTCAGGAGACGGGATATCTCACATGAATGAAGCAAATGTGATTGGATTCCTGTTAACTACAGCAAACGGAGATATAAACAACCTAGTTTCATCCGAAATAGTTGTTGTCCCTGTTCAGAACCTGAACAACGGTGGTGGAGGATCTGGAGGAAGTATCATGAATGTCCTTCAAGCCCCTCATCACCCATCCTTGACTATAAACGGTGTTAATGTTATAAACCCTAATCAGAATATTGCTATCATAACCTCTAATAGCAATACTCTCTCCAGCACCAGTACTCATGTGAGTAGTAACAGTAATAGTAACCCTAGTAGCAGTAATAGTAATGGAAGTAATAGTGGTAGTAATGTGATCTCAAGTATAATTAACGCCAACAACAATTCAAGCGTCAGTGTCACCCATCCAATTCTCAATCAGATGGAGTGATTGATCTAGAAGTACTGAAACTACCTTTGAACGCATGTAAGACAAACCAGCTCATTACAGTCGACAAAGGAACATTATTAACGCTATTTGTGTGACTAAAGTAAATAGACCATAGCCGTAGACGTAGAAAAATAATTTTTTTCATTCAGTCTTTACTTATTATAAATAAAAGTTTACGACACAAAATCCTTATGTCTAATCCTCTAACGATTAGATTACATTGCTACCCCGTTTTTTAATCGTTGGTTACAAAGTAGATTTTAACCTTAGATCGTATTTGTAAGCTACTAGAGATCTACAGGGTCACATTTTTATTTTGCTGCAAGGTGCACCACATTTCGTTCTTGCGATAGCATTTTGCACAACGCAAATAGGCTTTATAGGTTTTTATTCTCACAACTTCTACAATATTATATTCTGTACTTGTGATGTTACACTATAAGTTTGTTTTTAAGAGAGGAGACTATATTCTACAATAATTTTTATGATATAACATATTATGTTGTAGGGATTGTAAACTATGAAACTTCCTTTTGTAGACCGTAAAGGACCCAAGTGAAACATATCGCGGATGTTTTCCGTGCTTAGTCTACTACAACATTAGGTAGAAAAGGTTGCATTTCAAGTATTAAAGTCAAAAGAGCTGATCTACGTCTGGTCTTTCATTCTGAGGAAGACTTATTCCAAAACAATAAGAATTTTTTTGAAAAAAACTTTCTTATTACTCTAATTATTTTGATGAATTTCACATTCATTATTTACAAAAGAGACGAGAAAAAGTGAAAGAAGTTCTGCTGGGAGCAGAAGAGCTCTTCACTTGAAAAAAAATCACGAATAAACCGTTGAAAATATGAGAGTGGTCAAAGATGTAGGGAAAATCATCTCATCTCATTATACAAATCGCACTGAAAAGCATACCAAGGGGTTTGTACGAATCCTTGTGCCAAAAGACGAGTTTAAAAAACAAGGTTGGAAAGCTCCCCACTCTTTGCTTGTGGGAAGTCGCACTCCACTCCTTCCTCTGTATCTCAATGTATTAAACCATTCTTGTAGACATGATAAGTGAGTGTGAGTGAGTGACTGAGTGAGTATGAAACTTGTGATGATGATATTAAGTGGAGACAAGGATTTTGCAAATGGTGAAAGGACGTTTTTTGGTATGCACGAATTACGAAGTTGAAGTGTGTGTAAGGAGGATATGAATGTAGGAAAGCAAGCAGGAACCCTTTGCATCAAAATACAATATCCAATGTACCTTGATCCGAACCGCATCTATGCATATGATGTAATCTTACACGTGTATAGTTGACGATAGGCTAGCACGAAGGGGAGTTATATGATAAGTCTGAGCACAAGAGATGATGTAGCTCACTCTTATTAATAACAAGTAGACAGGATGGACATTAAAGAACGGTGTTTGCGTAGAATAATAATGTTGGTACTATGGCCCAATAAGATTTCTCAGCTTCGGGTGTGTAGCTTCTCCCACACATCAGACTATTTTTAGGAAAGAATGTAAAACTCCTTTCTAGGTAAGAAGTCATCGGGGGTACGTACTTACGTGCCTGTTGCGTATCTATTGCTCCTCTTTGATATGACACACTTTGCATCTTGCATATACCAGACAGTCAGTAATAATTATAATGTCACGGACATGAGAATTTTATAGCGATAAGAAACTGAAGACACACCGAAAAGATGCTTGTCAAGAAGAAGTGTGGGAGGGACGGGGAGAATTCAGATTTTGCAAGGAGAAAGAGTTAAACATACATACAGAATATGATATACAAACATATATATTATGGATACACCTACTGCTTAAGTCGGTGGAGCTTTTTTCTAAACTTTAAGAGGTTTGCATGACTGAGTGTTTATGAATGTTGAAGATGACTCGATAAGGAACAAGCCTGGGATACACATAATCAGTTATGTAAATGATCCAGTGACGAAAATTCTTTCAATGCCCTAACCTCCAGTGCTTTTACTTCAAGACACTAGAAGAGCCTCTAAGAGTTTTCGAGTTTTCGAGTGAAATTTAATTTTATAGAAACCTCATCCTGCATTTCTCAGACATACCTAAACGTAAACTTGCACTTGTAATAATCTTAAGTGTGTGTCCTACGAAGTGTAAACAGAAGTAAAACCTTGTTTATTTGTACATTTATTGGTGCCCTTAAAAATCTTGATTTACACAAAGAGAAATATTTGTCCTCTGAAGGGATTTATATAAATAAACGGTTAAAAAGCTTGTAAGAAAATCCTCACATAAAAGTATATATTATATATACATCTAATACGTACACGCATGTAAAGGAGAAAGTTCTTTAAAAATATACTGTCCCTAAAGTGAGACGTACAAGAGTGTAGAATTTTTAAATGTATTTTTAAAATAAAAAGTACAGCAGTGATACACTTTAAATGTGTGTGTAAAGTAATTAACTTTGAGTATTTATATACAGTGGAGAGTTACACAAGAAAACTAAGCTGCTTGTAATCTCAATTCAACAAGCTCCCACCGTTGTAATTCTGAGACTCATTTTATGAAGAAACTCTCATTCGTATGTAATTTTTGTTCTGTTGACTGTTTAAAACTAAGTTACACTTGTGGATTTACAATACATTGTGATCTTTTCGTTTTTACCAATAACTTTGTAGTTTGTGGCAGTAAGGTACTCTCATCATCATTATCGTCTTTTAGACACACACACACATATGAAATGTACTTTTTAAGTGCGTGCTTTAATTAGTGATTTATGTGTAGCTGGGGAAAGTGAACTTTTGTGGGGGTTTTAAGTAAAAATATATAAATAGTGATACTTGTGGGTGTAAGTATATAAACATATTATTGTACAGAGATACTGTAGTTTTTTAGCCTTGTGACGTTTGTAATTATATACTTGTTGTTTGTTTTGTTGATTTGTTTTTGTACACTCAATCATCATTATTACTTTCATTACTTCGTGAAATAAAGTGTATTATTCTTATTGAAGCATTGCAAAAGAAAACAAAACGAGAGTTTACCTGGATAACAACTTACTTATTATATATATTATCTCTTGGAAGAGAGATACTTTCACTCCACGTGCATCTCCACCTCCTTCAACAAAATGCCCCTGGACTGGAACAAGAAACGGTTGGAGTTGATTGGAATGAGTAGACTTATAGATGGGCCTACGACTGTAGAAGAAGTAAAGGATCTTGTGAAAGATCGATGGAGAATTCCACACAAAGCGTGTGATGAAGTGTACCCAAAAATATTCGTCGGAGGAGAGTAAGCCATCCCATAATTTTGAAGGCATTAAATTGGCATTTGACTTCATGATTTCGTGGAACCATTAGCAGAAATATTACAGAAAGCTTTCACCCACTTTCTCTTTGTAAAGGAGGGCAGCAAAAGATCCGGCTTTACTTAAATCCCTTGGCATCACTCACATCATTAATACAGCGTGTGGGGAGATCCGAACGGGTGAAGTGTTCTACCTGCAACAAGGACACAAGTTCTCTGTCCTGAATATTGATGCGAAGGATTCTCCTACTTTCACCATATCTCACTACTTCGATGAAGTTAACAGATTCATCGAAGTCGTAATGCATCTCGGAGGTATTATAATATGAACTTACTTTCTTAGTCTCTTCGGGGAACACAAATATATCAAATGTACATACATAAGTATCAAGTAGCATAGTCACATGCACGACATGAATTACACGATTGTCTCTGAGTGTTCTTTATCTCTGGTCCAAATAGGGAAAGTTTTAGTCCACAGCAACGAAGGAATCAGCAGATCTGCAGCATTCGTCATTGCGTATCTGATGATGAGACGAGGGATTTGTGCATTAGAAGCTGTGCGAACTGTGAGGTGAGTTGAGACTTTGAGACTCGTCAGGTATGCATGAATGTATATTGGAGTCGTATACATGAATATTCATTCTCATGATTCCCAGGAGAAAGCGACATGTGCTTCCTAACGATGGCTTCCTCAGACAGATTTGCGAATTGGATGAAAAAATACGAAAAGAACAACAATTTTAGGTCAGACTGAAAGGGAAAATTCGAGTCGTAGTTCCCAAAATCCCTAGGATGAAAGTAAACGAAGGACAACTCATTTCCATTTCCTATATGAGAATCAGGGCAGAAGAATCAATTATTTATGTGGACGTTGAATATAATAGTAATCATTGTGAAGAGAGAGAGAGAATCAGAGAAAAAGACCTTTCAATCATTCGCTTTTGATGTGGTGGAGCAGAAAAAGCAGCAGGAGAGTAGAAACATACCTAACCAAATGTGTTGTGCAGAATAAAACCAATTGAGTAATAATGATTCTTCTGTGTGCTCAGGAAAATAGAAAGTCTGTCCCTGGCCTTAATTCATTTCTCTGAACCTTTAATATTTAATCCGATTACTCGAGTGAATTGCTTACTCATGCAAATTGTATATCGCAATACGCTTTAATCTGGATGTTCTGTAATCTAATTGTTATGGACTGAGCGCATCGACGATCACCAGTCAACAGAATAAATCTGCTTGTTTTGTTCGAGAGAGAGATACTTGGAATTGAAGCATAATTATTTTTTCCTAGCTGCTTAAGCACGAACAACACTATGCACTACAATCTGCGTCCTTCATAAGATTTTGATCATTACTTTTCTTGATAATGCGTCTCTCGTGTTTTTACTTTTCACTTTACCGTCACGAGGCAAGTGTGCAGCCTTGATACTTTACGAACTTTACTTAGAAGTTCTTACATTACAGCTATGCACACTGTCGGTGTTATGTACATAGAATCGATTGAAATTAGTCCTTGTAGTGTGGAATTCATATCTGCAAGTAAACCACCTGGTAGAAAAACAATGAAAGACTTTGTTTGTTCTAGAGTTCTAGCAAACTTTTATATATTGTGAGCTACGACCGTAACCTTCGCACGATCGCTTAATTCTTCTTTGTTACAACAGCAGTCCATGCATTTTTATATGGAAGTAGAAGAGTGAGTAACATTAGAAAAAGCTGTGAACTAAGACAGCACCTGTGATTCATCAAGCTTTCTCCAGTCTCCAGAGACACTCGACATACACACTCCATGTATACACAAAGTCTGCATTTTCTCGGGTATTTTCGGACCAAGGTAACTTTCCCCGGGTAATCGAGAAATTTCAGCCAGCATTGTGTTCTCCTCTACACGACTACACTTGACCTTGTTCACGTTAAAAGAAGCATTTGTACTAGTAGTACTTCCATAGTATTGAACACAGAGAGACGGCCTAATCATCATTCCCTATGTATCACGAAAGACGAGCATGCTGTGACTGTGTACTGCATTTTAAGTATGCTGGCTTTCTCTTGGGGATAAATCACTCTCGTAGAAAGTAAGACACGATTGCTGAAGCTGCTGCTGCTGCTACTACTGGTAGCGGTGTATATAATATAGTGTTAGACAACAGTAATAACTAGGAGCAAACAGGATAGTTTTAGTAGGGGAGAGAATCTTCAGTTCACAGTTGCTGGCAATTCATGAACAGAATACTTTCTCCAGTTTGTCTCTCATGTGTGTGTGCCTCTGGTTAGACGAAGAAGAAAGCAGTAATGGCAAAGTGATCATCACATCACATACAAAATAAACACACAAATCTTGAAGGTCGCCATTCAGTTGTGGAGTGGCACCATTTAACTGTACCTTGTCAACCTGCCGTGCATAGTGTAATAAGCTAACTACATATTAGAGGATAGGAGCAGTGAGGAGTCTCTCATAGTAAATTTATCATCAGATTCATATGACACACACACGCGCTCAGGCGTAATTACTTCATTAGACATCTCATCGATCAAAACCAAGGTTGATTCGTTGAGTGTGTGTGTTAGTACTTTCTCCTTGGATTTTGTACATCAAACATCAAGGATAATGATCAGAAATCAATCTCCATCATCTGTGCAAGTCCTCAGAAATATTGTCGCTAAAGATTGGTCTCTACCCCAGAATAACTACGATGAAGTGTATCCTGGAATTCTACTGGGGAATGCGTGAGTTGGATGTTTAATTACTTGCATGCAGAGGTCACAGATGCATTTAGAATTCAGAACTCAGAGTGAGCAATGAAATTTCCACTTAGCATTCGTGAATGAATGGTGATTCTTTTTGTGAATAGGATTATAGCAAAGGACGTAAATGCTCTGGGGAGATTAGGAGTGACACACGTGTTAAACGCTGCATGTGGAGTGGATTCAATTAGATACGTGGATACCAGCGAATTATTCTATTTGGCGAGAAGCTACAAATGCAGATTTTTGGGAATTCCTGCAATGGACAATGCTGCCTTTCAGCTTCATAGATACTTCAATGAGACAAGTGCATTTATCGACGATGCCTTGAGGAACTGTGATGGTGAGTAAAATGGTGGAACTACTGCGTGGATTTCCACTCCCATCGGAAGTGGAAGTGAAGTGTAAAGCTGTCTTAAAAAGGAATTTAATGTCCCTCAGGTAAAATTTTGGTACATTGCCTTCAAGGATTATCCCGCTCGGCAACTTTGGTCATAGCGTATCTCATGATTAAGAAAGGGATGTCTGCTCTGGAAGCTGTACAGTTAGTGAGGTAACTTATTATTATACGATCATTTGAAGTATCCAATATACAACACATAGCTTGGAGGGGGTTTTATTTTTCCTTGTGGTTCTCACTTTAATGGAATGATTTTTTCTTCGATTATTACAGGAGTAAAAGAAACATTTACCCGAACGAGGGCTTTCTTACGCAACTACATGACCTGGACTCGTACCACAGTAGATTAAGGATAGCTTACCAGCAAAATCACTACTCGCTTCGTTGAGATAAAATAAATTACTAACGTGTACGAAGATTATATTAAACCCGAGTTGGTCGTAAAATTCCTGTGAAAAGTCATTACTTTCACTCTAGATTTATTAGCGAGAGATTACTGTATGCCTCGTATTTCGTATGAACCAAACAGTTTTAATTTGTGCTCTTACAAACACCTTTATTATCAACCATGAGCTGAATAAACATATTTTTAAGAATGTATTACAAGGCTATCCATTTCAAATCAATTCACAGCTAAACTTTACTTACATTGGTATTTGGTAATACAACTTTACCCGTTAAAGCATTTTACCCGTTGAAGAGTTTGGTACAATAACAATTTGGTTTACTGATTTAACTTTAGTTTACTGTACAATAAAGAGAAAACTGACTTTTAAGCGTTATTATTATCGCCATAAATTATTGTAACATTCATATCATGATTGTGTATTGCGAAGGAATACTTGAGTTCCTGGGAGTGAATGATACTCACTCAATTATTTCCTCCAATAAAAGCTGAATGCTGGAATTTGGAATATAGATCACATTGTCTGCAGTTCGAGAAGCACACGTTATTTCATTTTACATTACATCTGCTAACCTCCTTAACGATCGCTCGTATTATTGGGGCTACAAAAAGTTATTGCTTTACCAACGCCTCCGTTGACTTACGGAGTATATTTCAGATAGAAAGCAACAAGCAATAATTTTAAGTGACTGAAGTTTTAGATAACAATACGTAATTGAATTTGGAGTCAATCCCACCTAAGCTGCTTACACAAGCACGTCATAACCACGACCACACAAGGATCGACTTTGAGAGCGTCTGTAAGTCACAAGTATTTTGAGAGTCTTGTCCTCGGAATCTAGCACTTTAAGAACCTCTAAATATTTTCCCTCGAGCTTGTGACCTTTATAGGGGTTAGTATTGGAGGAGAGGAGCAAATGAGATGCTAGGATTTTATTATCAAGAGACCCAGAAGAGTTTAAAATCCCATAAACAATCAAAATAACACTTGTACCATCTCCTTGATCAGCAATTATCTTTTGTTTGTAACAAATACTTACGAATCTCTGTAGGATTTCTGAAATTACCCCAATAATTTCCCCTTTATAAAGTCCTATCAATTTGTCTACGAGCAGTCCTATTTGCTTTCCAATATCTTGGAGTGCTTCATCTTCATTGGCCTTGTCAATTTGCTTTGAGTGGAAAATGTTTGAGAAGTTCAAGAACAAATAGTCAGTAAAGAAATCACAAGGATCCACAGAGGACACGAGGCTGTCCGAAAGCTTAGAAAATATTTTTGTCATTTCCGTAGAATTCTTTGACTCCCCAGAGACTCGGAATGAATCTGTGGACAATTGTTCTACAAAGTAGCTTAGTGCTTGTTTAGCAGGAAATAACTGCGGGGGGTTTTTGCTTGGAGTGTTCCATGAAGATCCTGTCAACCTCTCCAAATGTTTGGTAATTACTGAAACTTTCTTTGAAGACTCTGAGTGCAATAAGAAGTTTACTGCTACTTGAACAAAACTCGATTCCAGATTCGAATCTTCTTGAAGTACAAAAAGGTTTTTATCGAAAATCTCCTCTAGAAAGACCTCACTGATGTGTTTGATGCTGTCAGGGGTAATACATTGCAGTAGACTGACTTTCACCCATTTTGAATTCAAACAAAAGTCTCCCAAGGATTCGACGGTGTCCCAAGCCAATCTCAAATAATCGGAAAGTCTATCTAAAGGCATTAAATCCGATTTGACATAATCCAACCGCCCTAATTCACTTAGGAAAGGATGGTCATCCACCGTAAGAGTTTTTATTGACTTTTCCAGAAGATTCCAACTTTCTTCTGTGTTGTTGCTTAAAAACATTTCAAAAATTCGGTTGAAGATGATGTGCCTTATGGAATAGTGTTTTTCAGACTGCCATAGTTCTTTGAGAAAGTCGATATTCTCGCATTTGCATGAAAACCTCAGTACAAGTCTTATTGCGTGTTTCTTTACAGAAACTGGACGGTTCACCAATTCCTTGAGGACTGGCAGGACTTTAGAACCCGCACTTCGTTTACTTAGAGAGTACCAACATCCAACAATGAGTTTGAGGTAATCCCCGACGCAATAATAGGCCAAGGTTGATAAGCCTTTTGAAGGTACAGCTATATTATGCAAGCATTTCGATATAATCTTCCTGAACTCGTACGTCAGCCCAGCTTCCTCTGAATACGTGTCGAGTTTTCCATCCTTCGGGTTGAACTTCCCAATCCAATCAAGAAATGGTTCCGTATCCAACAGGATGGACATTATTACAACTGCATTACACCGTTCCTTCACACTTTCATCTTCATCCTCTGCTATTTCTAAACTTTTGTTCACCATCTTTTCCCTCAGAGAAGGAAGCCCTCGAGACCTCAGCTTTTTCAGGATGGATTTCCACTCTTTTATATTGTTGGACCGAGCAAGAACTGCTACAATGGATTCTGCATGTTCACTAAGCTTCTCTGGTTCGCTCCTTAGAAAGTGAAGCATCACTGAGTGATGCGGATATGACTTTAATAGCTTAGGGAAAAAGATTTCTCTCGCTTCCTTGTCATTTCCGAGTGCAGAGATTACTCTGTCCTTGTTAGGCTCATGATATGACTCGAGGACTTCCTGGAGACGAGTGATCAGCCAAGGAAATTCGGTACATGAAATACTTGGTTCCTTCTTGTGACTCTTGTTCCACCCAGAAATAGACTCGCACAGGGAAATAATTGTAGAGATGATTGCGCTGTCACTCGAACATTGAATGGTTAACGGGAACATGAGTCCAATTTGCTCGGCGAAGATCCTCAAACATTTCTTGTCTAAGGTTGCATTCTTCGGGTATACTCTCCAACTTTCACCGTGATGATATCCACGAGTTTGGATCTTAATGTAATGCTGTACTTGGTTTTGGACAGGGAGGTTGTTCTTCAGTCCAAATCTGATAGCCTTCTCCAAAAGTAATTCAGTCAGTGCTGATCGATGGGAGAATTCATTGTTAATCGAAGATATTTGGAGTAACTCGTTAATATGCGTCCAATTGGAGGCATCCAGTTTCTCAACATTAAAGTTGTTGTCCATTGCTTCCAAGAATTCCATGCGAACTTGAGCGGAATCATTTCTAAATCGGTTGATGACGAATTCGCTCAACTGAGCTAGGGTTGCTTTATCGTCATTAATGAAACATGAGAGGACGCAGGAAGCCAAAAGATCACCTCGTCTCTGAACATCGCCTTCTTTCTGAAGAAATCCTTTTATCTTCTCAATTGACTGGGGAATCGATCTGAATGCTTCCCAGTAGCCTTCCCTGTGAAGTGGAATGTGCCGTTGAAACATATACTCACCATCCGGAGATCGTAGGTTGAGATCAATCCACTTATTTCTGTCTTCAGGGGGAAGAATTTGGATGATTTGGGAAGTAAAGTATTCCGGGAAGTCTAGAATATTTTTCCCGTAGACTTTTTCAAATGACTTTTGGAGGATTTCAAATCTCTTGGACTTTGGAAATCTTTCGAGGTAAGTGTGGAGAGCACCAGAATCGTCCTGGTAGCCTTTCATTCCGACTTCAAAAGCAATTTGGAAGCCTTTGATGTTCTTGGGGAATAGATTGATGAAATATTCCATGTATTCCTCGTTGCTCAGTCGCTTCTTCACTTCAGCAGGGTTAAGAATCTTTGAGTACATTGTGGATGATTGAATGACAGTGGCTTTTCCAAATTTGATCAGATGTTTAGTTAAATTCCGTCCTAATTGGAAGTCGTGAATTGTACTGTTGTATTTTTCAATGAGTTCCATGAACGTCTTTGGATCATTTTTGCATATTCTCCGGAGTAAGTTTCCTCCGAAAGTTTCATTCCATCCTCTGATTTCATAAAAGTTTTGTTTGTTTTGTTTGATATACTGATGAATAATCTCTGGGTATCTCGAGTAGATTCGAGTCATCTGATTCCTGTTCAGGTGAACTTGTTTCCTCTCGATGGCATTCACAATGGTTTCCTTGCTGCAGCTGGGAATGAGGTGCTTAGCCAAGTCAATTCCATAGCTTCTTTCTACGGACTGATATATCTTGTCGATAATGTCTTCGAATGGACAGTACTTTGCCAACTTGTTGATCAATTTTTGTCTGCAAGAAAAGGAAATCTCTGGTGAGAAGTCTCTCACAAGGAATTCAGGATCCGAAAGAAAGGGTGATATGTCTCTGTCGCCATAAATCCAGTGGAATTGCAAAGTCCTGTTGAGTATAGTTTGGTCATCACTCTTAAGAGATTCTAGAATGGGGCCAGGGCGTTTCAAAACTGTAGCTAGTTCAAGTTTAGTCTTTGCTCCGTAGAAATCTTTCGTCTCAATGGAATTCAAGTACTCGTCCGCTTTCTCGGTCGAAGTTATTGCTGCAGCGACGCACTTACTGAAAGCATTAAGTTTTTGCAGCTTTTTTCCAAAAGGCACTTTTTCATCCGAACGGAATTCCTCGAGGAATTTGTTGACGTCAGGACAGGCCATTGTGCAAAGTTATTGAAGTAGGCACGAAATGTTGTACGTAAACGTCCTTTAATAACCCGGTACAAAGTCTGCAACACCCAGAATTAAACTTTATGTACGGTATACATTCATGCATACACAGAATTAATATATATGGCAGCAAGTAATCAGTTTAGAAGGCGAAGAAGGAAGGTAAATTCAGAAGTGTAATTTGGTAAATTACACCTTGTTGGTATTCATGCAATGTTGCAAAGAGAAAGGAGAGAGAAAGGCAAAACTCACTCGTCACGAAGTAACGAAGCTGCAGGAAAGTATCTCTCACAGCCGGAGGTGTGTAGAATGAATTCTATGCTGGAAGTGGCAGTTGCTGCACTTGACTCAAACGGAAGGAACAGCGAGGCAGGCAGTCCAGGAATCGATAAATCAATCACAGGAAATGTCCATATGAATTTCCGCACTGAATAGTGACTCGCAGTGACTCACGAAGAGGCTCCCACTTGAATGACCAATGTACTGTTAAAAGAAATGCAAATGCATGGGTTGCATTCAAGTTATTACAAAGGTAGTCTGTCACTTATGACAAGTAGCTGGTAGTTGACGGTAAGTAAGTGTAAGAAGCTAAGAATCAAATTATAATAATGATGGATGATTGGACTGAAAGAGATTGACCGGATTCAAGGTAAAAGATTAATGAATGACTAAGCCTATATTCCGTCTGGAACTACTGCAGTCTACAGTGAACATACAGTGCACAGCAAAAAGGTGGCTGGCCATGTAGCTAAAAGTCTAAAAATGCATTTATCCTTTACACACTATTCTATCCAAAAGTGCAATTGCACGTAGCAAGTGGAAACACTGATGTACCTTTCCTTCCCTCCAAACTCCAAAGAATGTCTAATGACAGAGAACAACTGACGAGATGACTTGCGAACTAAAAATAATAGTCCTCTTCTTTTAAGGCGAATCTAATTTCAACGTATTGGGATAAGTGTACATCTTCTCACCCACAGACCAACAATACTTGTGCCTTTCTGTCAAACTTGTAAAAAAAGATGAAAACACACCTACACTTTTAAATTCTGTTGAGATTGAAAGAAGACACTCCTCCGTACTTCGTACTTGAATACTTTCGGTTTAAGGTATATTATGGCAAATGGCAAGGCAAGTGAAAAAGTAGTAAAAATTCGTATCTCTGCCTACCACCACAATAAAATGGCAGTTTAGAGTGATTGCAACTGTGTACACTGCACACTATCGACTATCCACTTGCTTAATACTTTAGGGATAACAGCCGCAAGGCGAATAAGATTTTGACAGATGAACGTGTGTTTATTTCTTTAAGAAATTTTACTACTAGTCCTCTAACTCTACAACAACCCACAAGTGCTTAGTCGACCCGGTGTTTTCCTTGCCCTACCCGAGAGAAAAGCCATACATACCCGGTTCGGATTTTTGGATGCTTGAGCCTCCCACAATACTACTTTACTCCTGCTACCTACCAAGTCCTTAGGGGCTTCCCTTCAGATTTTGCAGGAAGTAAAATGTCTATTCCTCTGCTGGAGGGGGTTGTATATTAAAGATATATTCATTGTGTTGTCACTTACATTCAGCCTGCTGGAGTTGGAGGTGCTGTAAAACGTAAAAGAGAACTGAGGCTGGCTACAAGGTGAATGATTCTGTGTTGTTGTGTCACATTATCTTTCGGATTGAGTCACTTTGGCTTTGACTATGGCATGGGATAGAAAAGAGCAGAGAGATACGGAATAATAAGCTTAACCAACCGAGTCCATGTAGAGACTGGATATTCGATGAACGAGGTACACACAAATTGAAACTTGAAAAGGCAAAATCACATCATCACGGATGGGAGAGTTGCCTTTTACGATGAAAATGAAGTATGAGACTCATGAAATGAAAGACTCCATTAGTAATGCTCATATCTGTAAGCTCTGTATTCTCATTTCATTGTATCAGGCTCGGCATGAAGGTTTGAAGTAAATACGATGCTTGGAGAGGTTACCTTTACCTGCTCACTTTTTTGTGTTCGACAGTTCTACAGTGTGTGTACAACAATTGGTGAATGCGAGTTGCATATGGAAGTACAAAAGGTTTATAGGTTCATGCGAGTGGAATGAATAGCTTTTGTGTGTAGCATGAAAAGTAGTGCTCACGTTTCGCGTTGCATGGAAGTTTTTAGCATGCATAAGCCACCTACGGTATACAATTCTTGTATGAAAATGCTTTTTTTTGAGTGAAGAGAGGGCTAGGAAAATAATCAGTCAGTCAAACCTCAAACTCCTTAATCTCACACGAAATAAACCAATTCTACAATAAAATTTAGTGGTTGAGCTTGTGTGATGACAGGAGAATGAGTTCAGGTTGTTTCTTTAAGGTTAAATCGATGGTACAACAACATTATGTCCAAGAATACTAGCTGGAAGTATTAAAGTAGTCTATTTTAAGGAATAGAACCACAAGACGATGGCGTTTTTGCAGACGAGAAGACAAGATAATTTGTTAATCCCCTTGGGGGTGTCATTTTGTTTTTTCCGAATGATTTCGTGCAATGTACTTCTCACTCTTTCGTCAGCTTCTCAATGTGATTCATCTGATACAATTTTTCACACAGTTCTTTTTAGATTTTTAGATGCATTTATAGCTACTGAACAAAGTCTCGGGTAGCCAAACTTGAATGTAAATGACACGCCATGACTCATCATCATCCGCTCTGTCAGATTAATTTATTTTTGGCCTTGAAATCTTCTCCAAATCAGCAATTCCTTCCATCGCCATCACCATCAGCCATCTAGATAAATATATGTATATCATGGAAATAGAATAAGTGCATGCATTCCCTCCGATGTAATACACTTCCATTTCGTTCAGGTCTTCTAACTTCTAAACAAACTCGTTCTGTGCATTTCTTTCCGGCTGACAGTTTGATTGGAAGTTGTATGGTTGTATCTCACAGCATTCTGCACAACGAATTACACTTGCAAGCTCAACTCAGCCTCACCAAACCGAGAAATCGCTAAAGGCAACGAGATGAAATAAAGGTGGATTTTTTTTGTATTACTAACTTCTATATAATGGATCTCATCATTATCCAAGACATTCTTTAGAGAGAGTGTTTTGTATCCCATGTAAATCTGTGCAAAGTCTCTAGTTACAACAACCTCATTAGACTGTTTGTATTGTAAGATGGAGAATTACTATTGGGAGTAATTTCTTTTAGTCGGACTAAACCATTCGTTTTATTCCATGAGTGAGTTTGAACAAATATTAACTCGGTGTGAAACCAACACGCTTGGAAACTCTCTGGACAATACTCATCCTTTACATGAACATTGACACCAACACTAGGAATGCCTTAGTCTCATGGCACATGGCGTGTAAAGTCTGCTGTGAATACACACACAAACATTATATCGATTAGCTTTAAGGATAATCTCATTGCAGGCGAGTCAATGTTTAATGTGAGACCTTAGCTAGAGACGTGTTCTCTTGTACTTTGTACACATACACGGTGTAGGCCTTTCTCCAATGAAATGTGAACTCCCAAACTTAAGCTAACTTTTAGCGTGTCTCGCTCACTTCCGTGGCTTTCTTTCCAGCAATGCGGACACTGTTGAAAGAGTTATGTGTGTGCCCTTGTCTGCATTTAATTTTTCTGGACAAACAAACTATATACCAGTTTGAAAGGTTTTCCTAGCAGCAGCCGCAGAGCAGAGTATTATGGGAGGTCATTTATGTGTAAGATTATCCCTCACGGTAGGCAAAGCCTATTCGAATTACTACAAAGTGCAGATGAATGGACTGCAGAACTACCTTCACTGTATTTGACAAATGCTTCGCCCAAACCCAACCGCAGCTGAAAGCTCGGTAATAAATTCATTTTCAGTTGGATCGTTGATTGCTTCTGTCATGTGGACATTTCATTGTCTTTAATCCAAAATTCCAATTCAATTAAACAAGCCAGAGGTTACGTCTGAAATTGAGACTTTCTTGGATAAAGAACATACTTTCCCCGTTACTTTACACAAGTCTTCAATTAATCAGAGAGCATTCTCCAAGGAAAAAATTAATACCTATTGAGGATCGTTACGAGTAAGTGATTGATCAATAATTTATTTGCAGTGTAAGTAAAGACAATGCTCAACTGGATGATTATTTATCACCGTTTAGAAAAGAAGGAGAAAGCAGCGAGTGCACGAGGTCTCCTGAGTAGGTTTTGTTTTACACGGAAAGTAATTACATTGTAGTTTTCGAGCAACCTTTTAAAACAAGCTCAATTTTACTTCTGCCATGGCTTCGATATCACGACCAACTTCAGGTAACAATTATTTCCGTACTATAGGAAAGTTTCCTTATTAAAACTTAGCGTATTTAAATACCTTAGCTAGTGAAGGAGACATTCCTTCACAACTACAAACTCTTGCAGAAGAATTCTATGCTACAGACCAGCCAATGTTTCTGAAGCTTCTAAAAGTACAAGCCTTCGTTTCAGACTTGTATTCGCTTTCTCCACCGATGCAAGACAGCAATGTGGACGACCTCATAGAGTCAATTGAAGCTGAGGAGTTTCCTGCGAAGAGACTTAAGCTGGAACTAGCAAACCTACTAAGGAGACCTCTAATTATTCTAGAGTACATGAAGAAGGAAGAAAAGCTTTTAGTGAAACGTGCCCTACAGTTCAATTGGATATATTTCGATCCGTGTTCCCTACTCACAAGTCCCAAGACAGTGACTCGCATTGTACTCCCATCTGTGTCATATGCCACACGGATGAAAGTAATTAGAGGCCTTTCGAAGTACCTGGATTGTGAAAAGTCAGCAGAGAAAATGTTCTTTTTGATTCAAGAAAAATATGGGATTTCTTCTGCACTTGAATTGCTGCCGGCGTGCTCCCCTAAGTTTATACAAGAGTATTTGAGTAGTAACAGAAATCTGGTGTTCCGTATAGAGCAACAACAATCTCTGAGAATAGCTAGGAAAGATTATTCAACTGCTTTGAAGATGTTGGAGATTATATTTGAATATTTGAAATGTCTTGCACCGGTGGCTGCTGGGACTGACATGGCATCTCAAGAAGTCATCCCAGAAATAGAGTCAAACGCACGTGCGTTGATGAAAAGAATGAAGCACTATCACAGCAAGACTATTGAGCATCTGAGCATTCACCATACCAAAGAGTTTTCCGAGCTTTTTGACAAATACGCGGAATTCATGCGACTTAAACCCAAGCCATCGCTTACGAAATCTCTTTGTAGAAATTGCAAGGACCAAGTAATTCGTAATGGAAGAATTTACAAGGACATTATTTGCCATAAGATTTTACACAAGTGTCTGACTCAAGAGGAACTGATTGAGTATGCAACCTCATGCTTGCCTAACACGAAAGAAAGTTTCTTGGAGGAATTCAAAGGAACTTTGGAGTGGATAGACATGCTCTATTGCAATAAGTGGAAAGTTGTTGGGGAGGCTTTCAAGAGGAAATACGATATTAACTTAGATTCACAGGAGTGCCTTCCTTCAAGAATTATGAGAATTATGCCCGTAGAGATGAGACAGAATATTTGTAGGGGGAAAGTAGAGAAAGCTAATTCTGTAGAAATGCTTGAAACCCCGGCTTGCCCCGACAGTGAGTGGGTTGCCTTTTGTGAGCTTAAGGAATCTATTCCAATGTTAAAAGGCATGATTTTTCAAGAAAAGAACTTGGAGAGTAAAAGACGCCTCGTGGAGCTGCTGGTCGAATCGTGTTACATTAATGGAAAGAATGTAGGCAGTTTAATTGATGTGGGAAAATTCCTTTTAAACACAGAAGGTGATTGTGGAGGTTTGATGAGATTTGCTTACACTGAGGCATTGATTAAGAAGTTTCCAGGTTGGATACAGTCTTCAAGAATAACAGACATTCTTAGAGATTTTGTAAAGATTTATTGTGTGAAAAAAGACACTATTCACCCTGTTTTACTTTGTTCTCGGGCGTACGAAGAGCTTTTTACAGAATTACTGTCTAATGATGAGTTGTTGAATGTTTTGTTCTCGACTGTGCAAACTTTAATGACATCCTTTGGGCCAAATGACACAAATAGGCTTAATTTTTACGAGTTTTTGCAACTAACTTTGATGTGCTGTGAGAAGAAGTACCCTGAAAATGTACCTGTAAGCGATTTGCAGGCTCAAGATTTATCAGACTTAAAATTTAGAGCGATGAAGTTGACGCAGTTTATCTGTCAGATGAATCTAGTTATGGATTTCAGTGATAGTTCTTGGCTGAAAAATAGACTCGTAGAATTAATAAGGTTGGACGAAAATTTAGACTTAGACTGCCACGCTATAATAAAAACGGTAAAGCATGATAGTGAGTTCCACTTAACTTGCCTCAAGGACCTTTTAGTGTTTTATCCTGACGTAAAAGTGCTAGAGTACTTTCTCTGGAAGAAACCGGAGACAATTTTTTACAACATCGAACCCATTTTATCCTTTATGCTTTCTCTGGACACAAAAGATTTCAAACCCTACAGGAAAATCCTGTTCAAAATAAAATCGCAAAGTTACTCAGCTCTTCAAAGTACTGTGAGTGAGATTTGCCTCGAAACCGTGCAGAACGAAGGGTTACCTGATGCCGCAAGAGAAAATGCGATTACTACGCTTTCAATTTTGTGGGACTCGACTAACTTCCTGCACATCATTTCATTATTTTACCCTACAAGTCCTTTCATAACGGAAGGAAACAATTTAGAAGATGACTTGGTGGAATTTGAATCCAAGTTTAGAGCAAAGAAAGTAGTTGTTGAGTCATTTATAAACACATCTGCACCCACAAGTTGTCTCAAACCCCTGGGAAATTTTTGTGTTGGAGATTACCTTAAAATAAGCCTAGGATCGTTGTACTCATCTTGTTTTCATGGGAAGCCTTCGGACACAATAAAATTCCTACGTGAAGAATTATTAGACAGCCCCCTGTCATTAAAGAAACATGCTGTGAAATTATTACTGCTTTTATCTACTAGGGAAGATGTGGAAGAATTGTTAGGGTACTTGTGGGAAAGTGAGAGTCATTTATCAGTAAGAAAAATATTGGTTTCCAGTCTGTGTAATTTTGCATCACAGTATTCAGGAGATACCCCAAGGATATGGAGTAGCATGATTAGACCTTCGTTCCTTTCCCTTACAACTGTCCTGGACTCTACGGAGAGTGAAAGCATTGAGTTGCTGAAATTACTTTTATTCCCGTGCAATGTTGTAAGAACTCCGTACTCGTGTGTTGGAGAATTCTTACAAATATGCGTTAATATTCTCGACCTTAATGAAGGTGAAAAGACTGAAGTTACTCGAAGAACTCTTAAGCCTTATTTAGTGAAGATTATAAATCAATTTTTACCTGCTATTTCGCACACGCAAAGAAAGTTTCTCGTCAAAAAGCAGTATTGTATTAAAGAATAAAGGAACATAATACTGTAGAAAAATTAATAACGCTCTATGTAATGCAGTGATTATAAGTAGATTTATTATTGAAATCTTACACAGTCAGTGTGGCATAAATAGTTACTATTTCTTGTCGAATAAAAAAGAATGTGTACTGGTTTTCTTAGTTTGGTTTTTTTAGTAAATGCTACGGATCAGACAGTAATATGCGATTATCAGTTCTTACGCTATTACTTTCTTCTTCGGGTTATCCCCTTGAGTTCGAGATGCTGCTGAGATTTCTTGTTGGGATGTTTTCTGTAACAGCCCTTTCATGACTGGTAAACAACGATTACACAGCACTTCTCCAGGTGTGCAACAGTAACGTCTACATCTCGCGCACTGCATCATTTCGGTTTTGCAAATTCCAACGGAAAATCCACTGGCACTGTGTCCAACTCCCACAGGATTAATACCAAATGCAACTAGGTTTAGGGGATCTCCTGGAGCGTCTTTTGAATCATAACATTGAAGGTCAACTCCAGACACTTGCAAAATATCACACAATTCTGAGTTGCATTTATCTATTTCATCATCTAATACTGGGTGCAGTATCTGTAAAGAAAGCAAACATCGTTGTTCACTGATAATCATTAAAAAATCATTGAGACAGATTTTTATGCTTCTATGTAATTACCTGCAAGGTGTCGTAATTGTCTTTGCTGCACTGAAGCTCAACCCAGATATCCTTGGGATTATTGGCCCCGATAACGTGATTTAGAGTATCTCGGATTTCCACAGCAAGTTGGAAAGTTCTAGCTATTGAGGGATTGTCCCAAGTTTCATCATTCTCAAACCAGAGAGACTTGAATATTGACTGGTTGCCTAATGTTCAAATAAAGTATATAGCCAATCCGCAAGCCATAAAAAACGTAGTAAAAAATACCTAATCTATAATGCAAGTGACTTTCTTCCATTGTGAAGGGTAGTACCGGAGCAAGAACCTTTGTAAGTGTTAAGTAAATCTGATTTAACACAAAGATGGAGGACTTCCTACTTTGGCTTTGCCTTGAGTCACAATAGAGCCTGAAAATA
>JAQGAD010000531.1:0-35597 GCA_034696625.1 Isotomurus palustris | reverse complement strand
GATGATGATGTTGAGGATGATGGGGACCTCTTTTAAAGAATTAAAAAAGGCTCGGGGTTTGCTTCTTGCGTAGGATGCTTTATCGTCCTGAAACTTTACAATAAGTAGTACAACAGTACATCATAGAGATGGCTAAATTGTGTATTCAGTTAGGGGACAGATAAAGTGAGTTGAATTGAAGCAACCTCAATACTATCTCGTTGTGTATGTATGTAAACGTGATGTACAAAAGGCAAAAGGGAGTGAGTGAGTGAGGTGTTTTTCCTCCACATGACCGAGAAAAATACGGCCGACATGTTAGTTAGGTTGCTTAACATTCACTCGAATCTGTGTAGAGTTGAATGCTTAGCTCATTCATATCTCCAAGCTTGTGTACTTGTGAAAAGTCATGTCGAGAAAGAAGATAATGCTGCTTTCCGTAAATTTTATCGTATTTAGGGGATTCAGTGATTCATATGTGCTGCTAAATCTGATCGTTTTCTTCAGAATTTGGAGAAATGTTTGAGAAAAGGTCTTTCATATTTTACCCTTGCGTGCTGTGTATCAAAATTAGTGACAGATTTGACGCTAGTGGCATGCATAGGGTTTTTGTACATAAAATCGAGGGGTGCAATCGAACGTGAAACCTTTCAATCTTATTCCTTAAACCTGTCAACTAATGTATCAGAAAATCCGAGAATATATTGGTACAACTTTGAGACGTAGGTAGGATGTCTCAATTTCAGAGAAAGTTAGTTAGTGACGTACTTTCTCCAGCTTCTTAACACTTCCTCATCAGTGAATCGGTATTTCTTGCTTGGTACTTTCAAAAGGCTCTCTTTAATATGGGAGATCCTTCTTACTCACTCAACAAGTTTGAGCTGTTCCTTCCTCTGTAGTCATCTAAAGACACCAGCTTCCGTGCTTGCTTGTATCTCGCAGATGTCATCTTTCCCTAGTAATTATGACATCCTTAGTAGAGTCTATCTCTATTGACGGATGAATTTAGGACTCAATTTCCTGTTTCATTCAATAAGAGGAAACTAAAATGAGTTACTAGTTGCACTGCATCAGAAGAGCGTGAAAGAAAACCCTGATCTGGCTGTGAGCAGGAAAAGACATGCATATTTTAAGCTACATGCACCCGCTGTTGCTTGTGGATCTCCGTTTGTCGATTCCAAAGAGATTGAGTTTTGATTAGATTTGACTTCAAACGTATGAAACGAAGTATATTCATCGATTCCAGGCCGTTCCTTTCAACTCTCTGTCTTCTATGGATGAAGTGTGAAGGAATAAATTGAAGCAGAGGATGCCCATGTCACAGTACTTGTTTTGTATACGTTCTATTAAATTAAAATTAGCTGTGTTTTAATTAGGTCCGCGAAAGCGTAAATAAATATTGAAAGAGTAAGTATACGCAAACGCAATTAATGTCCAACCATGAGAAAATTTTGGGGAAAGCAAGAAGATACAAGAAGGAAATATGGACGGGGAATCGCAATGAGCAGATAACATAGACATGGCATGTAGACGCTGGGTGACTGTAAAAAAGGTTGGTGAGTGTTGGTGGCATTTTTTCATAGTTTCGTGATAGCAGCAAATGACTCGTAATGAGTGAAAGAAAGCATCCACTTCAGAGGATTTAAACTATTGAAACGATCTCTCGGCAGCAAGATGGGAAGTTGGTCGAAGCATTAGACTTCATCTTAAATTATGTAAATCTCCTTGAGAGTGTAAGTATTATCAGGAATACCTTCTAATGAACTGAAGAGGATCAAACTGGAAGAGACAGGGAAAAAAAGTTATGAAGTAGCATCAAGTAGACGATGTAGAAGGTAGAATGCCAGTGTACTTGAACACTACACACGGAGTGTTCAGTGGTTGAATCCTTTGGTCGGTAGAAAAGGGAATTACTATCATTTGACGTAAAGTAGAGACTACATAAGAGAGAAAAGTGTTGAAAAATATAAAGAGAGTCTTAGGGTTCGTTCCCCTGTAATGCGATTCATTCCCGGTTAGTCGTCACACACAGACTAATGTTTGAGCATTTTTTTGTTCCGAAAGATGATGATGAGATGTAGTTTAATTCCAAAGAGAAATAGCAGAAGTTTGAAGTAGTGGAGAGGAGAGAGACAGCAGTAGTATATGCGAAAGTGAAGCAATTCAAAGTAGAAAATGTACAGAATGCGTGTGATGTACATTTTTATTTGAGAGCTTTAGGGACAGTCTGAGTGAATGTATGTGTAAAATGTATAAGGCCTTCACAGCCTGACTTATAAATATAGTTGAAAGAGATACGAGAGACAAGAATTGAAGCCAAGTATAGGCAACACCACGAGCATTGTTGTTGTAAAAGGGACAGGTAAGTTTTTTGGCCCGAGTTGAACGAGTAGGCAGAACAGGAAAGCATTGGCTGATAGGATGAAGATAAAAAAGTTTCTGTGCTCACGAGATAGACAGGTAGATTGAGTGGAATAGGAAAGTAGTAAAGGGTTGAGAGAGTCTTCTACTCTTTTAACATGTGTGTGTGTAGTTGTAGTTGGTAGAGTGTGTGCACATTTATTCTGTGCAGAAGAGTGAAGTAATAAGTGGAAGGTGAATCGGTGTGTTTGTATGTGTGGAGGATTCCCTTATTGTTGTCGATGGAAGATTCTGTCTCTTTATGTATGACTATGACAAGAAGAATATTTCTTCTTGCATAGATTATCACTAGCATTGCTTCTAAAGCTCCTTCAAGTATCCATGCATCTCCTATTCAAGGGATTAGTGCTCGTTCCTCACGGATGGAGGAATCCTGCCTGAGAGAGCAACTTTCCTATGAGATATTTTCCCAGAGAGAAGATGACACAGGTGACGTTGCTTCTCGATGAAAGTAGCGAGATGGTATTACGGTATCGTTCGTTTGCAGCGTTGTCTGCCAGATTATGCATTTCTTCTTCTGATTAATACTTCACTATTAGACGTAGATTTAGATTCTGTACGAAATTTTCCGTCAAATGAATCCAGATTTGAATTGAATAAGGGTTTATCTTATTGTATTCAATCATTCAATGCACACAATTAATTGGTGAAATATTGAGAGATATTTTCCTGCTGGTTTCAAAAACTGGGAATTTCTTATTTTTGCTATCTCGACGAGCGATGTGTTGAAAGACTTATTATGTCGAGGACTTCTAGAGCAAGGCTTTTGCAGCAAGTTTTCTTTCATGAATGTATCGCGTTTGTGTGTTGGACTTGAAGCTAGAGTAGCGACTAATGTTTTCTTGACGAGTGTTTGTAAATCAATAAAGCAAGAACACAAGGATTTTAAAATTTTGTTGCTCTTTAGCCAAATCAATTTGAGCGTATTTTAATAAAATTCCTTAATAAATTCACCCCGGTTTGCGTCAATGGCCTGCTAGTATTAACTCAAATCTTGAAATGCCCATATTCTAAAACATTATGAAGGAATTACCCTAAATCTTAAGTGAAATCAACCCCAGCAGAAGAAAGCAAATTTTCCAAGTGAAGCAAGTATACAGCCCCAAGAAAGAGCTCAGCAGGCCCAAGATACGAAAATTTCATGGTCGAAGCATTAGTAGAATTTGTATGTTTGCTAATGAAATAATACATCAACCTATCTGTCTATCTGTGTAGAATATTAAATGGCTATTTTATTTGGTGAATGTAAATTACAATAGCCATGTGGTACGAGTTTGCCTAAGTAGTAAAGTAGTGCGGAAGAGTTTTGCATTTTATTTCACTTCCTCTCTCCTCTTTTGCAGCAAAACATATTCATTTACACCAGCACGATCGCAAGCCATCACTATGAATTCCATTTGGTATCCCATCGTTGAATCCTCCTATTCTCTCTCCTGCCTATCTGAAGTGTATCTATCAACCCGTTTGCTAAATAGAGAGGAGTTGTTTGAGGTTAGAGGTTTGTGGTATCGTGGCTGAATCTCAGAAATAAGCAATAGTGGTAGTGGTATTGTGCTTTACTCACTCACACTCTCAACTCTTCAAAGTTGAAAGCTTGAAAAGTAAAACTCATATTGTAGGCTCCAAGCTCACAGACCTGCTGAGAGCACAGCATACACATAAACTCAAAACTCAGACTTTGACTTGGAGTCGGTAATTTCAAGTTAAGTCAACTCGTGTCTGATGACTAAAGGTTTTGAGGTGTTGGTTCATTTCATAAAGTGGAAGAAATGCTCGGCTCTGTAAAGTGTCTCGTCGTCTAGCTCAGTTCCTTTAAACCTTCCATCCAACCTTTCTTTGTTTCTTTCCCTTGAACGAAAAATTGAAAACAACATTTCTCAGCAACCCAGTATGATATAGAGTTTGAACGCATTACAACCGACAGCTACACTGACTGCCCTACGTCCTCAAAGAAACTTTTCACTCTTTCCTTCTCAGAATTCGTGTGTTGTTCCATGTTCCATTATCATTGATGTAGACTCAGAGTCTCCTTCACGAAGAAGAAGACTCTGCCTTTGCCAGCATTATGAGATAGTTGTGGGAGTTGAGCTTGGATGATGTGACTGATCTAAACGAAAAATTGGCTTCACTTTTAAAGCATACGCAGCATCATGGGGAAGCCGAAGTCATCATGAGACTCATCAGCGTACAATAATATTATCATCATCTCTGAGAGAAGAGAGAAGTTGTTGGAGGAGTCTGTAACTTTCTGTATTGCATGAACTGCTGAAGCTGTGAAGCTCGTAGATCTTAAACTCTTAGCTGATAGTAAATTGTTTGCTCCTACAAAACTCCTACTTCATACTTTGCTCCCTACTATTACCATAAAGTGACTATAATTTCACATGAAACTGCTACAAAACAGTTTTCTGCTATAGTACCTTCCCGCAGACATTACGTGTGGACGTCGATTTCCCATCTCTCAACTGTCGGAGACACTCTGAGGGAGAATAGAAAGGACAGTGTAAAGGCAAAGGGGTGTGAAGTGCCAAGAAAGAGTAGGTGAGACGGTGAGAGTCAAGAAGGCTAGAAAGACTAGGGAAGAAATAAAGGGGTGGTTATATCGTCTTCACTTCCAAAAAGTTTCTCACAAGCAAGACAGAGCTGCTCTCTCCGTATTCTGTGTGCATTCAAACTATGTTGGTTGGTACTTCAAAGCAATAGTTTAGTGTGTGTACTGTGTACTGTTGGACTGAAGCAAGTCGGTGTACTATGTTCTGTTTGCTGTGCTGTTACCGACCCGTATCACTACCATTGTGATACATTTATTAAGCTCTTGTAGAAAGGAGCATTTGAGCGGAACTTGCTAGTCCCGACAATTTCATACAGTTTCCTGTACCACCACCACACTTCAGTTATTACCACGAAGCTTTGCAATCGCGATATTGCTGAGGCTGAGGATATCCTAGAGAGACTCACGCTACAAAGCACAATTGTTGGATGCCCAGTTTCATCATTGCACATTGTTGTGAGGAAGACAATGCTCGTTATAACCCTCCAAGACATCTTATACTATCTCTCCTCTGCTCTCTTCTACGTGAGAATGTGGGAGTATAGTAGTAGGAGAGTTCAGAGTTGTACTTCTGAAAATGCAAACTATAAACTATAGCCCTTGGGAAATATTTCGTCCTTTTTGTGCAACTGCATAAAACTGCCAGCTCTCACTTCTCAAAACTCAAATAAACTCCGCAGCGTATCTCTTCAGAAGATAAGATAGCAATCGACTACAGACAACGCACAGATAGGAGACTGTGAATGTTAATAATGATTATAATGTGATAGGAGCTCGTATTAAGCAATCATTAAAGGTAGCTGTGGTGTGTAATAACGACGTACGTGCTTTGATACACACGGAGAGAGTAGGATGAGAGCTGAGTTTCGACAATAAAACTGAATTGAACAAGGAGAAAGGGATGATTCGAGCAATGATGGAATTATAGACTAAGGGATGTGCATACTGAAAAATACTGTGAAGTGGTGTTTTGTGGTTGTGTTTGTGATCCTGTGTTGTTCTGGTGTGAAGATCATATTATTAACAGCTTCCCTAAAATGATTCAGTCGGGTGAAAGGTGGAGAGGGTGGAGAGGAGGATGTATTTTTTTAATGGATTTTTCTCTGTATGATTGAATCTTTCACTCAATTGGATTGGATTTGGTGTGTGTGTGTATATGAGGGAGCAGCACACGAGGAAGAATGAGTGAGAGAGAGGAGAGTTCGTATAAGGATGAAGCAGAGATATGTATGAGAGTTTGTGTGCTCAAGTTTTGCCTAAGCAGTTCTTGCGTTCTTGCGAACTTACCAGTTATACTATGAGTGAGTAGCGAGGACTGTGAGCAGTATTGCAAGATGTACTTTACAGTTGCTCTACCACTTCCAACTTCCACCAAAGCTAAAGTCAGTTACTCAGGCAGAGGGGAAGAATTACCACCACAAGAATCAGACTCTCTCTCTCTTCTTTCTACGGAAATTCTGTAGGAGTTCATGCCCCAGCATCGTGAGTGAATAGAAGATTAGTGAATGCCTCTGACTATTAGTGCACTACTATTGAGTATGTACCAAGATTATTTTCGTACCGGGTTGTTCTTCTCCTCCTTAGTTGTAAGTGGGGAAAGGAAGGGATACGAACTGAGAATCTATTAGTTCTTTGGGGTTTTGGTGTTTCGAGGAAGTGAAGAAGATAAGAGATCCGACAGAAAAAAGATCAAATGAGAGAAGATTTCTTCTGGTGTTACTGAAAGAAAATGTGCATTCACTTTTATACGTGGATTTCGTGAGTTCTGAATGATTTTTATCTTCAGTTTGTCTTGTAAAAAGACTCGAAGAGAGAGAATACGTAAAGGAAAGAGGCTCGTAGCAACGGTAATGGTGAATGGTGTAGAGATGCAGTGTAGGGTGGTTCACCAGGCTCTACAGTAAACTACCTTCTTCAACCTACAGAACTTCTTCTCTCACGCGTTGTTTGCACTACATCTTCAAAATATACGTAACTAGGTTTATCTAGGATCGTAGTATGTGTCCACTTAAGGATTTTGTTTAGAGTTAGGAACACTTCCGTTCCTTCAGTGAAGATAATTGAGCATTCAATCGTACTCTCTTCTGTGCCTTGTGTAGAGCTTAGAGCTGTCGGAAGGAAGTAGTTGATAGTTCGTGCTGTCGTGTGGATACAGCAACACTTGTGCACTTGGAGCACACTGTTATTATTGTTACCTACACTCTACGATCTTATAATGATGGTAGAAGGAAAGACAATGGCAGCTGAGCTAACGGCACAGTCGAAAGGACAGTTGCAAATTTTTAGTTATTGGAAGAGTGGAGCATCCATGAGTGTGAGTGGGTCTGTGCTTCAGAAGTCTCTGGGGAATCTTACGATTTCCCCTTCGGACAATAAAGAAACTAAAGAAAGCAACGAAGAAGCCAAGCCAGAAAATAAATCGTGTAGGCGGAATATCTTCGAGTACATCACGAGCAAACCCTCACAAGTTCTGCTACCCGAGGTGTTGGGAGAGAGTGACAAGGCTGATGAGGCGAATGAGGAGACTGAACCAAGTGTACTTCCTGTCCAAAGAGAGAGCGTACAAATAGAAGTTCGTGAAACTAATGAGACTGGTGATAATAATGAGTGTGTTTTAAAAGTAGCCGGTGATGATGATGACGATGATAATAGTTCCGACTGTGAAATTGTCGAGGTGAAAGTTGACTGTGAGGAGAAAGCTGTATTGATAAGAACTTCACCACCACCACCCGTACAACAACAACTACCACAGCCATCACTATCATCAATCTCTACTTCTCCTTCTAATAGTGGTAGTAGTAGGACAAGTGGTGGTGGTGGGGGTAGCTGTACAAAACGTGTGGTGAGAAATGCTCTTGTTCAGAATACAACTACGACTACACCCGTCGTAGCAGTTGTTGGCTGTGAACTAACAAACCCGAAAAGTTTGGGTTCAGAGGGCCACACGGGAGAGAATGAATCAAGGGAAAATTGCCAAGAGGAAGACAGGAATGGAAATGAAGGAGAATACGTAAATGAAAATGTATGTTAACCACCCTAATAAAATGTTGGATGCTTTCTCGAGAAGTGTGTATACGTATGGGAAGTGTAAATAGATGCAAAATGAACGGTTAGGGAAAGGTAGGAAGTGAGCGAGGTGTGAGTTGGCAAATAAACCACGTAGGTTTGTCGGAGAAAGTACGGAGGGTGGAAACTAGAAAGTAGAAACTAGTAACTAGAAAGTATACACACAGTAGCAACTAAATAAGAATACCCTGTCTCACTTTATATATAAGACTCCGCATAATTTAATGACAGATTGTGTGTGAGGAGGACTAACTACGTTAATGTTTCACGTTCACCGCCCTCGTCGTCTTGTGCATTGCTTTTATTCACGGAAGTTCTTTCAACAAAAATTTACATATTATTCCTACTTCACAAGTTTCATTAGGTCTGTAATAAAAAGCGTACCTACTTGAGAGGGTGAACTGAGAATGAACATTTTCTTCTAACACCAACAGCTAGAAATTAACTGCTTTCAAATCGATTTCTTTGAAAATTAATCAATTATAGGTTTATCTAAAAATGCAGAATATTTTCGTAGCAGTCGTATTGTATAATTTACATTCCTTCAGGTGTACTTTATTATATGGAACATGAACGGGAAATGAAAGAATGTATAGATTGTTTCGTGTTCTGTGTGGGTTAATGTGGACTTGCTTCAGTGAATATTGATCTTTTGGTTTAGCGTCAATAAATCAGAGAAGAGAGTGAGTCTCCACACACAGAATGTATTTCACATCATCCATAAGGAAGGTAGCAAAGTCATGAAAGAATTAAGAAGAAAGTTGCTTCATTTCATGTCTTATGTGTGTGGTAGTTGTTGTCCCTGCCCAATTCCTCGTTCACATATTCCACAAGAACAAGACGGACATGTGGCTGTGTGGTACTGAATGATAATCAACAACATTTGAGTGTGTGTGTTGTCTGTAGTTCTTAGATTCTCCCAACTCTAACCAGCACAGTGTGTGCTATGTGCTATGGTACGATGAATTGAGCACAGTGGACGAAAAAGCATGCGTTAATTGAAATTAGGACAAGGCAAGCCGTATGAACGCCTAATGTAGCTCCAAACAAAACTGCCTACACAACTACATACTACACACACACAGACAGAGCAGTACTTGACTTGACTCCACTGCTAGTCCGCTATATCATGATGACATGAGAGGCATTTTTCCACTATCCACACACACCTAGACTTTACCATTCCTCTCGAATGAAAAGAGGTATACATAATCCAACAGAGTGAGTAGGATATAAAATTACAAAGCCAATATGCATCAGTTACTATCTCTGTTAACTAACTAACCTACAACTAAAAGTAACAGAAGGAACGTAGCGAAATGATCGTGAAATCATGATTTCTTAGCTCCATGTATACGCTGCATGATTCACGTTCACATGCTACTGAGATTACTGAGACTGAGATTGTAATTTTTATATTTTTATTGCACTAAACCATTCGTACTATTGCCCAAAGATTGCACACGAGATTTGTCGAAACTGAAGGCAAAATTAAGACAGAAGTACAGAAAACAGAAAAGTTTTCTGTGTGTATAACTTATTCTATTAAATACAGTAAAAGGATGTTGAGAAACACTCGTCTTTATGGGATACATGAGGTTCACATTAAATTCACATTCAGGTGGTGAAGAGAATTGAATACGTTCATTGCAAATTAATGACACGGAATGAATGCAGTAAAAAAGCCCAACAATGAGTTTCCACGATAATTGGTGAAACTACTTCCACTTAGAAGAAAGTTTATGGATGAATGAAGGCGTAGAAGGGCACAGGCACAGCACACAAGATGAACATGCCTTTCAGTCACTCTCATTTCTTTTGTGTAAAAGGGAAAAAGAAAATTCTTTTTTACTGGAGGAAAACAACATCCCGGGTTTCCATTACCATTCTCCGTCTCAGAATATACGGAGAAGTGGAGCATAATACCCACCTTAAGAATATAAAGTGGAAGCATGGAGAAACTTAAACTGAACAAAATGCACTAAGTATACAATAACCATAACTGTTCCCATATTCCACGAGGATATTGTTTTGTCTTCTCGTTCTTTAAAGCGCTTTAACCCAGGAGAGTCTGCCGACTTAAAGTTAACAAGCATATACATATTGTGATCTTGTCTTGTTAGGCAATCTATGCATTCTCTGTTCTTAATTCTCATCCTGTTGACTTCGTAGTTGCGTTCTCAATTCGTGAAATTCAGCCTTCTTTCAGGGTGGATTCAGACCTACAAACTTTAAAGTGAAAATCACCTAGTTGTGCAATAGGGTCTAATGTCTAATGGAAGGGCAATAAACAGAATGCAGAGTGGTTCTTCTTGTAAGTTAGCAAGTAGTAGTAGGCAGATCAAGGGAGAGAGAGAGAAGAACCGTTATTCAGCCAAGGCAAAAGAGAGAGAGAGACATGGGGCAAGGTTGGTAAACTTAAACCTTTTTAATGCAGACAAGTTTGCCAGGATGATAGATATACACTACGATACAAGTTAAAGCATTTTTTGTTCCGTGTATAGTCTAACATTTAACTACGAGTGATGTGTTGCTGGTGGTGGTACATATTTGCTCAAACTTGGGATTGCCTTTCTTAAGGTAGACTGTGTAGAAACAGTGTGAGACAGTCAGATAGTGTGGTAGACTCAGAATTGGATTTAGTACACTCTTACGAGGTATTTATTATTGCTATATAATGGGATTGTAAGGGTGGAATATTTCATGTTGGAATGGTTTTCTCTTTGCCACTTTTATTTCGTTTAACACTGTTATTTCTCAGCAGGGAGTGATATTCTTCATCTCCTTAGGATGTATTCACGAGATCCGTGTGTGAGAGGCTTCTTATGTTTCCGTGTTAGTGTTGGGGCACTACAACTTACAACCACCACCACCGGATGAGTTAAGTGGAAATGGGAAAGACCAGGAAAAGAATAACATTTTGTCTTTCAGTCTGTCCCTCTCTACTCTTTCTCGTATTAAAATTTCGACTGCCTTTTCTACTTTTCTAATGATTATGTAGCCTAAGGCATTGGATTGGAAGTACGTTGGGATGAAGGATGGATGTGTATTGCAGAGGAAGCCTTTAGTATTCGCTTTTATGTGCGAGTGCATATAATGAAAGCTAGGAAATTGTAAGTGATCGCGAAGCTTATAATCCTCGTGAATTTATAGGTTCAATTAGGCACTTAAAGGGTTCAACTAACGGCAATTCTTGTAAGTAGTTTTATGGCGTTGTTGTTTAGTTCGGTTGAGCCTTGTGACCCTTAAAAGCGTAAATTATTCAAGCTGCAATCCTCATGAGATGTCACGGTAGTAAATGCATCGCAAACCCACAAACCACTTAAAAAGTGTATATGTGAGATAAAATTAACTCTCCACATCATTGATTCTATAATTAAATCTGAGTAAAATCTCAGATTACCCGAACTAATTGAAAATGCCTGAAGAATGTAGCAAAATCGATGGGAGTGGCGAGATTAGAGTATATTGATCACAAGGAAAGTTAGGAATAGATAGGAGGACTTACAAAAACTCTTCTCATCCTTCCTTCATGACAAATGGTGGAAACTGGAAAGACCAGACGTTTAAGAAGTTTATGAGCTATTTGCGAGGGAAGATAACGAGAGTCGTTTTAAAGTATGAGGATAGAACATGTTTCTAGTAAAAAGTACAAAGTGCGACGGACAAATAGACGGAGATGGTGGATTCGTCTTAAGAGAAAGTTTGTAACTTAGTTTCTCTCCCCTCTGAGCATTTGTCGTGTAGGTAGACGACATACGAGAGTAGTCGTCAGACAGTATTCAACGGGAACGTGTGTGCTTGGGAAATGAAGTGAAAGTACAAAGCAACTCTCCTCATGTGGCTCTGCTGCTATAAGTAATACTACTATGGTGTTCTTTAGTCTTCAAACCCAGCGTAGGATTAGAAGAAAGGGGAAAGTAATATGTGTGTAGGGAACCTTCATAGATGGACTGGGATTTAGGGATTTACCTCCAAGTAGATGGAACACAGACGAAGAACGAAGATATAGAAAGTTGTGCTCATTTTCTGCCTAGTTTCACTTGCATTCACTATTCTCTATTGCTGGATGACCGTGTGTGGGTACCGAAAGTCCTTTTATAGTATGCTCTCCTTAGCCACGCCACCGTATAATTTAGTATACGACGAGATTCGTGGAGAGGCTGACTTTCTCCGTCGTGGCTTTGGTTTGGTGTGTGTGGTGGTGTGTGTCGGAGAAAGTCAGGTGTGACTGAAAGCTGAAGTCAAGTTGCAAGACCAAATGAGTCTGTGAAGGACAAGTAATGTGGGCAAAAGGAAATTACTGCGTTACTGCTTTTTTAGTCTGCCCAATCGTTTGCAAATAAGAGTCTGATGTAGTAAAGAAACTGATTTTAGAATATAAAAGACAATTTCAAGTGTTTTCATACAGGCTCATCAACTAAAGATATTCATACGAGACAGAAAACTTCGGGTGTACAATTGAGTTTTGGATCTTTAGGTTCCATTCACTGTCCTGTAATTCTATTTGCTTAGCTTGATTACTCTTGGCTAACTATTTATTTGATATCTGACTGTGATGAAACTTTGATTACAGGACACTGGTGTTCAGATCGACTACGATAGTCATCATTCCCAAGCAGTTTCCAAATCTAGGAGTGCTGGGTGTCAAGCCAAAGAGAAAAAATCAACACCTGTTGCTCAGTTTGGTAAGTTCGTACTTTACAATTATTTGAATTCATTCAATGGCGATTATGTCTCAGACGACTATAAAATCGTTAGTACAGAACATATACAGTTCCTTGTTTTTAAATACTTGGGGGTTCAACTTCAGGGAAAGTGGCTTTGAATCAAATTCTCAAATGACTTCCCCTGAATTTACAGGGACAGTATACCAACCCGCAGGGCCTTTAATCGAGCCTCATAAAACTCCAGAATGTATGCCAAGTGGTTTGGAAACAGTGAAGCTTCCTCCAGACCTCAAAGTGACATATCAAACTCACCCCCCATCGTCCAATCCCTCCGTAGTCTCCACACCCCATTCATCTAATTACAGTCCCACTAAACCCCCCAGTAAGAAAGTGAGTTCCTCTTCCTCCTCCACATCAACTTCATCTCATCCTCACCATCAAAGTCAATCAAGGTCGGAAAAATCCTCATCCTCACGGATTCTCCACCAACCGTACAAATCCTCAGCGTCCACGTCATCGTCGAGCGTTGGAACAGGAACTTCCCACCACTCCTCCTCGCCCCAACAACCCCAGTCCCACCATCATCAACAATCATCATCATCATCCTCAGCATCCTCCTCCACATCCCTCCCACGTTCTGTCCAGGCAAACTATCCTGGAACAAGCTACGTCATCAGTGGAGCCAACACTGGGTCTCCTCTCCTTTCCAATTCCTCGGCTGCTGCAGCAATGCTCAGCCAACAACAGCAATCCGCGGCTGCAGCTCTTCTCCAGCAGCAACACCAGCAGTTGGCTAGTTCAGCCTTAGGAGGTCTTGGCGGTCACCATCACCCCATCGGGTCACCCGTTGGACCTTCTCATCAGCCTCCTCAACCTCCTTCGGTGTCTGCAGGTGCTCCTTCCGCAGGCGGATTGTTTTACTCGACATCAGCAGGCTTTGCTCCTCATCATTCCCCGTTTGCTCCGTGCAAATATCCCATGGTTCCTCCAGACTCTTACAGGTAAGCAGTTATGTTTCTGTAACACAAATTCTTTCCCAATCTACCACATCAAGTAAAACGAGATTCTTGGCTAGAGTTGAGTAGAGACAGTAGAAATATGTGTGTATACGAACAAGGAACTCAGCTAATATGCACGAAATTCTGGCTAGTCGCTGCTATTCCATATTGGCAGTCATGTTGACTCACACTGAAGGTCTTTTTTGCACACTGAGAATTCTACGCAGCACACAACATAGTCTGCCCAATACTCTCTCGACTTGTAAGCAACTCAACCAGACATTCGCAGTAGAAGAGTAGAAGTCTCACTGTGCTAAAAGATGTCTATGATGTTACCTAACTGTGAACTGTACATAACCAAAAGCTTCAGGGACTCGACACTCAACTTCAGTCTTCATACCATCTACCCTCTTTCAAAGAGAGTTTTTTTGCTGCTCACACGTTCTTTTACCATCAGACGAATGACGCTTTTAAAAGATAGGCAGTCATTCGTCTACGTTTCAGTATTTTGGCGACTTCTGAACGGTTCACACTTCACACTATCTCATTTTGTATTAACATAGATACATTTTAACCCTGAAACTCTCCTCGAATTCCTCCCCTTTGCTCAGTTTGCGTATCTGCTCCCGTGGAGAAAGTCCTTTGATCTACAAAGGAGCAGCTTACAGTAAGCACAGTTGGGAGAAAGTACGTAGGAAGCTTTCACCGTATTAATAATGTACTCAAACTTGTAGAGTGTAAGTTTAAATAGCTCGCTCTATAGGGTATTAATGCAGGCACGAGTAATAAAGCTAAATGTAATTAAGTAGAGACAAAGAGGGAAGGCTACAATGCAATTGTTTCCAGTCATATGAAACTACCAAACTATACATGGTTGTAGCATACAGAGGCATGTTATAATATAGACTTGTGTTTCCTTATCCTCACTACTCCGTGCACAAAACTAATTGATAATTGAGGTTGAGGGTTGAGGCTGACTGACGCAACTGATTGTATGGCGTCTGTGCTAATAATAGGCACTTATGAGGCTCATTATCACGGGAATAGTTAATAGTTATCCTCCATTGTGTACTCCCAGCTGAAATATAAACGATGGTTACTTACAATATGTGATTTTTCTTGTTGCAGAACTCACTCTCCGTATCCCAATTCATTTCTCTACCCTTCTGCAACCCCTCAGCCGTCGGGACAGAGTTACTTCATGACTCCTTTCTATACTCCCCCTCTGACGCCGAATGCAGCTCCTACAGTAGTCACTGGAGGACTTGGGGGTGGAATGGGAGTGGGGGCTAATCAACCACGACCTTTGTCACTGGCTCACCATCCTTCTGTGGCTGCAGCATCGTTGTACCACCCACAAGGAGGACCTCCCCCACCTCCGTCTGCCCATCATCACCCATCCAACTATCTGGTTGCATCCCCTCATCATTCCATTCAACCGTCTCCAACAGCACCAGGTTGGTCAGTATTTGCCTAGTTATTCTCTCTGTAGTGCGTAGTTGCATGCTGCATCTTTATATATGTGCCTTTCTGGGTGAAAGTTGTGGGTGAAAGTACAAAGTGAAAGCTCGAAGAGATGTATTTTTGGATGGGAAGCAATTCAAGTTTGAATAGTAGACAGATATTTAATACTCCCTTGACTCCCTTCACCACTGGAAGTAATCGATTTTCGCCTACTCTTATTTACTCCATTAATAGTAGATTGGGTAGATGGGGAAAGGTTTATTCAGCGATCATTGTTAGACATTTGTTAGTTGAGCGACCTAAGAAATGGGGAGATCTATTTTACAATTTAGTTGAAGTCTTTCCCTAGAGTTGGCGAAAGCTGGGAGTCATGTTTGTGTGAGATTAGTAAGATGAAGTTGAAGTGTTCGTATTGTCAAAACTGTCCTTGTTGAGGGATCTTTTTGGGGCTTGCTTACAAAAGAAGGAAGCGCTTGTCCAATGACTCTTAGGCAACCTCGGGTTGGATTATTGTTGTGTTTGCAGGACATGCTGGGCTTTTTCATCCCAATCAGTCTACCCAGCCAGCATGCCCATGCCCTACGGAATCTTATCCGCTGAGCAGTACCAACAGCAACAGCAAGCAGCAGCTGCAGCCGCAATCTGTTTCCAGCGTTTCGCTTCCGGGCCTGGAGGTGGGTGTTAATGCGAAGCACCCCAAATCCCAGTCACAGCAAGCCTTAGTCTCAGTAACTGCCACACGTCCAAGTCGTCATTCTACAAAAGACGTCCCCCTACATCATCCCCCCACATGCACCACCCCTGCAGTCGCTGCTGACCCACCTGTTACTATCCAACTACTCAATTCTAACGTTAATGTCAAACAAACTCAAGACCGTCAGTTGGAAAGTGCAAAGACATTTACCGAACAGTACTCCCTTCCTGATGATATTACAATCACTCCTATTATCGTTTCTAATGCTAATACGAATAGCGCTCTGTTGTTGATAAACTCTTCCATTTCGATTGTGACTACTTCTGCCCCTTCATCCCTGAATAGCTCGGGGAACTCTTCAGTGAACTGTGGCTCTAACTCAAGTTCACCTTCAAAAAGCCTCACCAAGAAGAAGGAGAAAGACATTGTCCATCTAATAGATCCGAGAAGTGGACATAAAACTACTATAGCTAAACATATCAGTACGAAGAATCTACTAGCAAGTAGTACAAATGGGAGTCCAACAAAAAGCCGTAGTAAATCTCCACCCAAAGAACGAAGCATACCTGGCCAAACTAGTGGAAGTGCATCAGCAGTTTCTCGACTCAAGTCTAACATCAATAAAATAGGATCCATAAAAGTTGGTAAACTCAACCCTGATTTAGATGTGATAGTTATTAACAACAGAGCCTCCGGAAGTAACGCGGACGGTGGTGATGTAAATGGTGGTGGTAGTGATCTCGATCATATCTCGCAAAACGGCAAATTAATTCACGAACGCATGCAGAACCAAAAGCAGCAGACACAGCGTAGTCAGAATTCAAAGGGGGGAGTGCGTACACAAGGCAAGATGGGCCTTGACCAACACCATCATCATCGCAATCAACCGAGTGATAAGGATCTTCAGAGTGGACCAATGCCTAATAGTTCTAATCTATCTAACCAACAAGTGATGCAAGTGCATCAGAACAAACCAGTTCCAAAGGGAAACCGAGGACAAATGCTTCCAAGGCGGATAGCTCTAGTTGGAAGTGACAATAACAGTCAACATAAATTAGTCTCGAAGAAAGGAAACTCAGGGGGAAAGTCCCCGGAGAAATCCCTCTCATCTTCTAATCCGCCTTTTTCCTATTCACTCCCACCTGGAATAAGTATATCTCCTGGAGTAGGTGCTAATCTCTCCATCACTCCTGCTGCACTTCATAATAACTCTCAGAATGTGAGCGTGAGACCCATGACTGTTCAAAATTACCAGAGGAAGTGTGATTCCAAATCCCTGAGTCCAGGGATGCAGCAAGTGTTAAGTAACCAGAAAAACAGTTCCCTCTCTAAGAAAGGACCTAACAGTAGTAATAAGAAGCGAATAAGTCTTAATGAGTGTATTGATGGGTTACAAAAGAAACGAATGAAATTATTGGAAGATCACAACATGTTGGGTGGAAACGGGTCTTCACAAGTGATGAGAGGAGGAAGCAAAGTACCTGGTGTCCTGTCTACAACTACAACTCCCAACGGAAGGTTGGATTCAGGAATTGTTTTTCCAATAAATAAGGCGAACCTTGCGAGAAACAGAGTGCACGATGCTGGTGCAACATCAGCTCGTGTCCGAGACCCGGAAGGATTCAGCATGGGAAGTACTGTGATCAAGTCTAGTGATGCGATTGTAGCAGTGAGTGCATTAGTCGTGGATCCTGCGAGTTATCATGCAGGACGCAATGCTCGGGCTGCTGCTGCGATGACAGCAGCTGTCAGGGGACACAATAAGAATGGTTTGAAAAGGGCAAATGGAAATAAGCTGCAGCAGCAATCTCGTAAAAACCATGTTCAATCGTCTGTGCACGGGAAGAAAGTTGGGAGCAGTAGTAGTGGTGGTGTAGGAAGCCTTAAAGTGAAGCTTAAAGGGTTGGAGAAAGTTAACGGTGGTGGTGGTGGTGCAAGGAGTACGCGGAGTTCTGCAGCAAATGCAAAAATCCGTACGAGATTAAGCACAAAACCAAAGCTGAGTGGAGAAGGTTCGAGTGGAGTGAATTCTCGAAGTCGGAGTCGGTTGTTGAGGCAGAGAAATCAAATAATCAGTGCGGGTAATACCCGAAAGAGTGAAAGCGACTGCAGTAGTACGAACACAAGTCGAAGTAGCTCAGCCGTAAGACTTGCTGGAGGAAATGGACCAAGTGGAGGAAAGGTGGAACGGGGGAATAAGTATTCTACTCAGGCATATATCAACGCAGTGGCCGATTTGTATCAATACAGGAGAAATGTCATGTTACGAGTTCCGAAGGCTGGAGTCGGCATCTTTCCTAGTGCGAGTTCTGTCAAGTTATTAAACATCCCTGGAAATTCATCTTCCTCTTGTGGTGGTCGAAGTGCGAGTATCAGTCCAGGTCAGCAAGGGATAGAGAAGAAGATCGGAGGAAATTCTAGCCAGCAACTTTCTCCAGGAAATAGTCAGAATGTCCTGTCCCCTCAGCTTGCGATTGGAGGTAGTTCGTCGAGGTCTAACAGTCCAAGTCTTCCTTCTGCAAATATGGGTACTAGTACTTCCAAGGGACCGGTGGGAAGTATGGCTGCAAGTGCAGCAAAAAAACGAGCTGTAGTGAAGCCTCTAAGCCCATCGGCAGTGAATGGAGCTTTGCTGCAACTTGGAGTACCTCGGAGACAACCGAAATGGTCTAATGGATGGAGATTTGAAGGAGAACCGTATGAGGCAAAAGTCCTTGTCAATGTAAGTGAAAGTTGTTTGTTGTTTAGTTTGATTTGATACGATTGACTGTTCAATTGAATCCGGTTAGGTTGTTACTTGAGCCTATTTTGAAGTGTAATCTGATAATGATATTCTCGTGTTTACTCGGATAGAATGATGATCAGCCTGTTCTGAGAGTGTGCTACCCAGCCATGAGACACGAAAGTGGGGATGTGATTCAGACTAGAGATTGTGTTCTTTTGAAATCGGGATCAAGGAAAAACGATTTACCCTACATAGCAAAAATTGCAGCTTTATGGGAGAATCCCTCAGACGGAGAAATGATGTTTTCCCTTTTGTGGTATGAATTATTCATGATGACGTTCTTCTTTGTGTGCTTTCTAGTTTCTAGATTTCTTGAGTCAAGTGCCCCTTCACAAACTATATTAGACTCAACTTTACCTGTATTTGAGAGATACTTTGTTTTGCTTCCTCTTGAAATGATTTCTCCATTTGATTCCATTCTTTTGAATGTGTATCTAGTTTCTAGTGTCCCTAATAAAAGTGAAGGCATTTTGAGTTTTGTATTAGACAGATATTGAGGACTGCATCATGTAAATAATGTTTCTATTCTGTATTTAGGTACTACCGTCCTGAACACACTGAGATGGGAAGAACCAAGGATGACATGATGGATGAAGTCTTTGCCTCGAAACATATTGATGTTAACTCTGTAGCGACGATTGATGATCGCTGTTACGTCCTTACTTTCAATGAGTATTGCAGGTTCGTGAAGAAAATAACAACATAGTTAGTTTCTTAAAGTAGCATATCGTGAAGAAGCTAATTAAATGTGATATGTTAGATATCGGAAGAGATTGAAGCAATTAGAAGACGGACTGCCTAACAAGCCCTTACTCACTATAACTGGTTCATCTATGATCAACAACAATGCAGCAGGAAATATAGCATGTGCTGTTTGGAGTGGTAGAGCATCCTCAGAAGACCCAACTCGTGCACCATCACCAGGGAAGATCTCGCCGGAAGTTGTATTTTTTTGTAGGAAGGTTTATGACTTCAGACAGAAGAGGATCATGAAGAACCCATCCTAGCATTTTCGGTTACCCTCAACCACAGCCTCTCGGAAAGAGAATTTGAATGCAAATTCATCATCTAACTTGGCCGTGGTTGTTGAAGAACCTGAACCTGTAGCTGTAGTGGACAATGAAGGTCCAAGTGTATTCGAACAAGAAGAGCTGCAAGTACAAGCGAGTGAAAACTTACAAGAAAAGTTTCTGACCATTTCCTTATCTGTATTGGTGTGTTAGTCAACCGTAGACTACGTACTTCGTTCTACGTACTTACTCTAAGAAAAGTGTGTAATGATAATCGATTATCGATACGATCAATTATTATCGGAAAAACAGGTTCAACTTTAAATTATTTGTAATTCTCTTTTTCGTATCATGTAATAATGATGTAGTGTAGACTCCTTTACGATACTATACAGATATTATAGACTGACTGATAGAGAAGTAAATTGATAAAAACCAAGAAATAAAAATTCAGTAGGGAAATATCGTCTTAACTGTAATTATTTACTTTAAACCTAAAGTATATGATGGAGTAACTCCCCTACCTTTCCTGACGCTTAGCTATATTATTGTGTAGAAGATGATCGATGTGCCGTTTTGCCTTTTCGTATAATATGAATACGTGACAAGAGAAAAAGTGCATCTGCCTTTACAAAAGGCAACAAAGTTTTCTTACACAAAATAAATTATATTAACGATATACACTTTATACTGTAATTAATTTAGTAGTAAGAAACGGTTCATGTGAGTGGACAATACACCGGTCGGTATGTCTGTAAATCGGTTATAATCTGTGTTTGGTGCAAAGTGAAATTACATACCATTGTTTTATTATTAGTAAATTGCGAAGATATCTACTACTGCAACGAAGTCATGACGTAGTAGTTTATTTATTTGTTTTACAAATGAGTTGATTAATTTTTATGTATTCCCAAAGGTCGGTGCTAATTGATTCCTAATTTTACAATCCATCTTTTATATGTATTACAAAATGAGACCCAAGAGGGTGATGATGATCTTGAAATCATGAGGATGTTATTACTACACACTACTGTTGTTAGTTAGTTTCGACTACTTTTAGAAATCATGTAAAAATTACACACTTGTAGAATAATAGTTTTACACACAGTGACTGTGGCAATCGCACATTTGGGAATAAATTATACTGGATTTATTCGTCTCGTTACATATATACTTGCCTTTCCCGACTTTCCTCAATTATTAAAATTTCACACACTCATGATTCAACATCTTTAATTTATCTGTGTACATACATTTTAAGCATACGACTGTGCCACTGTGTCTCAAATGACGCACAAAAGCATTACAACTTGTCCACTCTAAATCCATCAGTATCAGTATTACAGAAGTGATTCATATGATTCATTGTGTCATCAAACACATGACTTATTTATCTTTTATTATCATTCCAGTTCACCTTAAAAACATTTTTATCAGTGTATCGAGAGTTGAGAATCGAGACCTTCTACGCTGTACACGTTCATTTCCCTGTTGCCTATCTCATCATTTCGTTTATATTTCTTCCTTTCCTACGAAGAACATAATCCCTTCAACCACTCCACAAATAACTTCTGTTACACGTCATACGTACACTACAAGCAAAGTAAGTAGTAGACTACTCGTAAAAAACCTGCCTCCCACTCTTAAACACGGATCAATTACTAAATCGCTGTGCTAATCTTAGTCATGTGACACAATAACACTTCTGACTCTCTCTCTCACTATCACTATCAGTATTACTCAACTTACTCTAATTTTAATAAAATATTACACGCCCAAGTTCTTCAAGGAATGCCAATCATTTTTTCCCATTTGAGTTCATCTCATGGGCTCCTCAAGGTTTTGCACTTGGTAAGCTTTCTCAATCTAAAATTCGCTTGGGTTCTTGAATTCTTCTATAATTATTATCTTATTACTCCCACTACTTAACGAAGTAAGTGGTGAAAAGTGAGTTTACTTAAAGTACACATGCATAATACAATGTGATTTCCGTATTTCTAGGTCTTCGGAGGGATTTCCATAATTCTCGCAGGCGTTTCTTATGTGCCATACTGGGCATTAGACGTCTTCATATTCTCCGTCTCATTTTGCCTCGCCATTTCCACTTGCCTTCTCCTCGCTCATATTTGTCTTCCCACATCTTTCACCACTTCCAAACACTTCTCCGTCTGTGTAATAATAATAATGCAATCTATACCAAATGCCAAATACCTCAATATCCCTTAATAATGACACATGCAATAAATCTGCCTGTCGTTACAGAGCTCCTTATACCATTTCATATCGGGAGCAGCCTTAATCTTCGCAGGAATCGATCTCGTCGGATGGGCAGACTTCAGCCCTACCTGTGGGCTAGACTGCCCCAGCCTTTATGTCTTGGGAGTAGCTAAAGTGATACCAACACAATAATCTCAACATCATTCCAATACCTTCAATTCTAAAGTTTCCAATAATTCTAAAAAACAGATCTTAACCTTTATCAACGGAACATTATATGCCATCCACGGCTTCCTAGAAGCCAGAGGAGAAGAGGACGAAGACTTCTACGAGGAAAGCTTCCCCCTCCTCATGTCCACCACCTGTCAACCACACCCCCCACAGCCCCCCACCTCGTCGCATTTCGCCCTACCCCCTCCTTCAATTAGCATTAGCATCATCAACTAAACCTTATTTGCCAATCAACGCCCACATAATTACTACCTTAGTCATGAACAAAGAAGTTAATAAATTATGACATTAGTTATTACACAATGACATGATCAATTAATTTTATTGGCTGCATCGTGAGTAGTCATAATGTTAATGCCTCGGTGTGTCCGAATTCGGTGAGGAAATGGAGTGAAAGTGGAGATGAGGGTGTGTGACTTAATCTTTTAGCATGGAGAAAGCAGATCGGCGGTGGTGGTGGTGGTGGTGATGGTGGGGATTCCACTATTTCCACTCAACAGACATCTATCGCTCTCCGGCTTAAAACATAATATTCTCATCCTTCTAATGTTTTAATATCAATAAAAATCACTCTCAATTTTCAATCTATTTTTGTTGGGAAAGAGTTAATGTACTTTTATTCTCCGCCTCCGAGTTGTACATAATACACAACACATTACTAATAATAATCATAACACTTTTTTGAATAGTTCTTTTGTTTTTGCTCGAATTTGTGTTTAACATATTTGTGTTTCTTGTGAAATCTGGCTGATCTGAGATCTATTGCTACTACCTGCTGTCGAGATTTCATGGATTAACAGATCGGTTTAATTGGAAGAGTATTTAACAAGGTATGGTGAGATTTAAAGGGAATTTAAATTATAGATTTTCGTTGGTTGTCAGCTGTGAGCGTGTTTATGTTAATTGAGTTTTAAATTGTTTTGTATGTTTTATTGAAGGTAACATGGGCGGATTGGAGGAGCACATGATGGGAAGGAGATAAGACTGGGGACGGTGATAAGATAAGCTCAGGTGGTGATGGTGGTTATTTGAACTTATGAAGGGCAACTGAGGGGATATTAAAAGAGGAAGATAAGCACAGGGCAACATTGAACTCAACGCTATGAAGGGGCTTCTTGGAGATTGACACTGACAGGTGGGGCATGTCAAGGGGCTCTCCTTTGCAGAAAAACATGGATGGAGGTAACAATAACACCACACAACAAGTTATAATCTTTATGGAAGTTTCGAAGTATGATTATGTGAACAGGGGTTTCGTTTTCATACTTATTTACCTGCTAATCATTATTTTGTGGGGTTTAAAGGTACGGTGAGTCGGTCAGGGGTGGTGGACCCTGAGTCGTTTTTCCAACAATATGAGGCTATGAAGGAAGATTACGATGCCCTGAGAAAGCGATATGCGGACCTTATCGCTTCTCATTCGGGAACTGTTCACAAATTGGAATTGTCTCAGGTCAGAATTAGTTTTTAGTACATTGTTATTTATTACAAAGTGATTAGATTCAGAATTTTCCCTCTTGATTTACGAAATTTTTCGTTATCATATGCAGGAGGAGGTGAACAGAGTCAAGAAGTTGTACGAAGAAGCCCTGCAGGAAACTAGCAACGCGATTCGAGAAAGAAATGCTTTGAAGCAGCAGTGCACTTCTGCGATTCGACAGTGGGATTCAGCGTTGAGGGAGAGAAATGAGTACAAAGAAGCACTTGGAAAAGTAATAACATTCAATTAATCGATAAAATTGTTATTGAGTCTTACCCACAGAACTATATATAAAGACGTCTTACCTTAATATCTTGCAACTAAACAAACTATAAACTCTCACTTGGACAGGTGCAGCAACAACACGAAGAAGCTATGAAAGAAATCAATCAAGCAATGGCAGCAAGAATCAAAGCTAATAAAGACATTAAGCGATTGACGGAGGAACGGGATGCAGCTTTACAAGAATACTCTCTGATAATGAGTGAACGAGATTCAGTACATCGAGAGTTAGAAAAACTTACCGATGATTTAGGCAGCTCTAAAAAACAAATTAAAATTCTTGAAACTCAAAATAAAGAACTACAGGATAAAGTGACAGGTAAAGACATTTTTATGCTTTTATAACGATCGTTCTTATGGTTTTGTAAATACTTTCCTCACAATTCACCTTTAACTATTTCACTGCTTACGTTACAATTTCGAAGCTTGCCGTGGTGGTAAGTTCGTGGCATTCAGGAATTCGTTGAATTCTATAATGAGATTATCGCTTAACTGTAACCAATTTTGCGATTACAGAGGCTTTACAAGAAGCTGAGGTAGCTAAACGTCGACGGGATTGGGCCTTTAGTGAACGAGACAAGATAGTTCGGGAAAGGGAAAGTTTACGAACCTTGTGTGATCGACTTCGTAAAGAGAGAGATCGGGCCGTGTCTGATCTGGCCGAAGCCTTAAGTGAATCGGAAGATATTAAGAAACAGAAAAATTTAGCATCAAAGCAGCTCAAAGAACTACGAGACAAGATGGAATTCGAAAAAGAAAGTACTCGTTCTATGAGATACCAGTATTTGTCAAACTCATCCAGCTTTTCAGAATCTAGAGATTCTGCAATCGACTCAGATATGCCATCAGGTCATTATAGTATCAAGGTGAGGATTGATAGAAAGTTATTGTTGCATCGATAAACTGGATAATCTGATATGTTACATCGACAGGACGGTTAAATTTAAAATAATTTTTTGGTTCATACCAGCTTCCTAACGTACTTGGTGCTGATCATGGTCTAGTACTAGAGCCTGGTGTGTACATCTCCCGAATCTTGCCTGGGTCACCAGCGTCCAAAGAAAGCAATTTGAATGTGGGAGACAGAGTGTTGTTTGTAAGTTAAACATCATTTATCATCGAAATGGGTTCCCAGTATCGGACAGTTGTAATCATTATCCGCCTGCCATGTTGTGCAAATTTTAGATAAACGACTCCCCCATCGACAACGTACAAGATGCGATTCTTGCTTTGTCTGAAGATATTGACCCAATTATTATTACCTTAAGTCGGAGTGCTGGACATCTGTCAAGTCCAATAACAAGTGCGAATACAAACGCTAACTCCATGAGTAACACTAAAAATCAGATGAGGTCCAAAGCGTCTGCTCATGCATCCAGCTCTTCATTAAGGTCCGATAAGTCAGATCCTAACAGCATGTTGTCCGATGGAAGACGACATGTTGCTAGTGGTGGTGGCAAATCTAGTTCTGGAGGTGGAGGTTTTAGAGACATATTTAAAGTTAGACTTCCCAGGAAGAAACACTCCTCACCTGAGGAAGCCATTCTTGCTACCCTTGATTCTGCCATAGCTTCTGGTGGAGGAAGCTCAGGGACCAGTCGCAAAGCTAGAAAGAAAAGAGTTTCATCTAGAAATTCAGGGAACGAAAATATCAATAAGAACGGGACATGGCCTCGTGTAGTGATGAATCGGAACTCGTACACTTTGCCGCAGGACTCATCTTTAGGTACAGCCAAATAATTAAATGCTAGTATCTCTTACCCCTGCCATATTAACGAAATGATTTCTTTAATAATTCAGCTAACACTGGAACGAGTTCCAGAGGTCTTCCAGATAATTCTACTAATCATCACAATCGAGATTCGTCTTATTATGGGCAGTACATGCCTGTTGCGGCCAGCAATACAGTTTGTGTTAGGCGACCAGGAGGAAATGGAGCGAAGGAAAGAGTCCCCCTTTCCAATATGCTGTGGGACTTACAGAATACCCAGCCTTCGAAGAGCGTTGGTGCAATTTCGGGGATGAGTGGAGCATTACTAGGAAATGGAAGTGGCAGCAGTGGCCTGAACAACCACTTCGCGATGAACACGAAAAGTTTAACGCTTGCGTCTGCCGGCAGATCTGGCGGTTTGGGAGCTGAAGCTCATGGAAATCATGGGTTACCTAATCCCAGTCAAGTTCCTCCTCATTATAGATACTCTTTTGGAGTGTTCGATCCGACTCCTAGTTCGAAACTGGGCAAAGGGTGTGTGAAGTACTTCAGATTGCTTATAAGTAGTATTGTCGAATCCAGCTTAATTTTACTTGCAAATATTTTCAGAGCTCCGGAAAGGAACAGTGTAGTTCCAACGTTAACCATGTCGGATGGGTCGAGTATTGACTTTTCGGTCACATCGGGCAACAGAGAAATTTTGGAGTGGTATGTGCTGAAACAACGAGGAAAAAACCAAAATAACAGTAGTGAGAGCGACCATCTTGACAAGGTGGTCACTCCTCCATCGATCGCCATGTCAAACGTACCTGGAAAAGGAAACACTAGCTCAAGTTGTAAGCGTTAGTTTTGTTGATTAAATCCGTCTAGTTCATCAGTTTCATAAAAGACTAAAAGCTGTTTGATTTGTTGCAGTGCTGAGTCATTCCTCGGGGCCATCGGGATTAAGTGTTTCGAGTGCTCATACTTTGGACCGATTTCAAAATCGTTACTCAACCCCATATTCTGGCCACTACCATGATATTCTTGGAATTACTTCTTCCAATAGTGGGACTATCCCACTCTCTGTCACGAAACACAGTAACACTAACAGTTATGCTTTCGAGCCATCGTCCTCTCATCACAGTCACTCCCACTATGGAACGAACGAGTCATCCGTGTCAATGTCAGTGGCATCGTCTAGTGGTGTCCATAATAGAATCAATTTTAGGAACAATTCTGATGATATACTATTGCATCCAAGTTATCCTCCTTCCACTACTGGAACTTTTCCAAGGAAAAAAGAGCCTCAGAGAATTCGAATCCCATCAAACCAAAGCGTAACCAGTAAAAGTTCAACAGAAAAGTTCGATTTAAGAAATAGTCCTATGCCGACTTACCATATTGAGGTAAGGTTCTTCAGCGTTGTATTGAATTTCGATCACTGTAAAATTATGTAAACTATTTGTGTTGTGCTGCTCATAAAAGGCTGGTCCTAGAAGAAGAATTTCGGTAAAAGATAAACAGTCTCGGAAAAACGCTATTAAAAATCTTAATGGCCATTTTTGCTTCAATGATTTTTATAAATTGATATTAGGTACTAGACCCTGGAGCTGGATCTTCTGCTGGAGTCTCTGATTATGGAACTTGGCCTAGAAAGCCTGCTCCAGGGGAGCTAAGGAAAGTCCGCATTGACAAGTATGACAAATCGACGGAGCCTCTTGGAATACAGATTTCTTGTAAAGCTAATGGAGGAGGCGTTTTCGTATCTACTGTGAATGAAAATTCGCTGGCTTCTCAAGTTGGGCTACAGGCAAGTTTTACATTTTTAATGCATATTTGTAGACAAGATAGAAAACTGACAATTCTGACAACTATTTGCGTTCAGGTTGGAGATCAACTCCTCGAAGTGTGTGGGATAAATATGCGTTCAGCTACTTTTGATTTGGCAGCAAGCGTTCTTCGACAATGTGGGGATTCTATAACAATGCTAGTTCAGTACTCACCTGAAAAATATCGGGAAGAAGTTTGTAAGTGTTTCTTTGCTCATAAACGAGTCAGCTCATTGTTACCAGATTCGAAGTTAATTTTAAACATATTTCAATTCATAGGTGACCGTGGTTCAAGCTCGGATGAGTCTCACTCTGACGGTGAGTCGTCTTCCTCTCCAGAGAACGACGATGACCATAACTCATCAACCTCTGACAACGAGTCCAGATCTGGTGGTTCACGCTCGGGATCTCCAACCCCTTGCAACTCTCCTCAATCAACTCTTGTGCGGAATTCCAAGAAAAATTCAAGCATACAAAACAAACATTCTAACATATCGGCAGCTGTTGCATCGTCCAGTTCTTCCAAGAGTAAAAGTCAGCATGTTTCAAGTGCCAATAATAGTCTTACCAAGAGTAAGAGTAGTCATCAAGCGTCTTCAAGTCAGAGTGGTGTTAGTCAGTCTCAGCAGCAGAACTCCGGAGCGTTTTCGTTGACGGGTTCATCTCTCGACCGTGGAGATAGAGATCCCCCCTCTGAGCAGTCTACATTAAGGTCAACTAGAAGTTGTAGCAGTGGTGGTGCAAGTGGGGCAGATGGGGAAAAGATGTTATTACAGGAGAAGACCAGATTTCTCACTCTTCAATTGATGAAAAACTCGTCAAACTTGGGTATTTGTCTTGTTGGTGGAAATCTCGTAGGAATATTTGTTCACAGCGTGCAACCTGAATCTGTTGCTGATCGTGCCGGCCTCAGGTTAGTATAATTAAAACATTAAAAGCCACAGATTTGTATATCTTTTATACTTTATTGTTGTCTTAATTAGAACTGGTGATCAAATTCTGGAATATAATGGAACTGACTTGCGAAATGCGACTGCAGAAGAAGCTGCTTTCGAATTAGCTAAACCGCTTGATAAAGTTGGTGTATTGGTTCAATATAATTTGCAACGTAAGCAGAAAATAATAGTAATAGTTCGTGTGTAATAGACTGTGCCTAGTTTCAGATGGCTGTATAAGGAATTGTTGTGAATTTACAGGTTACAATGAGATAAAAGATCAACCCGGTGACGGGTTTTACATTCGAGCCATGTTCGATTACCCAGCTCTTTCCAGTGACCATCATCATCAGGGAAATAATTTGGATCCTCAGCAGCTAACATTCTTAAAAGATGAAATTTTATACGTGGACAACACAATGTTTAATGGAAAACCTGGTCGATGGCGAGCATGGAAAGTTGATGCTGAAGGTCACAGACGAGTGTGGGGTGTCATACCCTCGAAATACAAGTAAGATTGTTATTTGCCACTCTAGAAGCAATAGGTCAGTAATTTCTAAAATTAGGTTAGCTAATAAATACCAATAAATGCATTAGAGTCGAGGAGGATATGCTGTTTAAAAGAAGTTTAGGTGAGCTGGATGGCGACCGAAGAAGCTCCACAGTGACACGACGAAGTTTTTTTCGACGAAAGTCACATCATCGAAGTTCATCAAGGGAACTCGCGTCTTTCTCAGATTTCTCAATTAATTCCTACGGAGACTTGGCTGGTCAGTCGGGAATGCAAATGAAGGACGAAGCGATTCTTCCGTTGACCTCTTATCAGCGAGTAGAACGACTGGATTGTAAGTTTATTCGAATCATATTATTCAATTCAATCATCACCTTACTCTACCTACCATGCTTTTAACGTAAACTAGGTAGAAGTGGTTAGACATAGCTTCTAGTAATACCATAGAATTAGTTCAGTAGAATTCTGCTTCCTACTTATCCTTGATTGTACATCAAAATTAACATACTACGAGATTTATGAAATAATGCTCGTGACTTTTGATGCTGTTTTGTACTGTCCTTGAAAGGTCTTGCTAACTTTTTAACAGGAAGATTAGGTCAGAGACAGACTTATAATTTTTCTAAAAGTGTAGTGATGTTTTGTACCTATGAATGAGTATGAATTATGAATGCTTAAATCGAATCTTTTGTTACTTTCAGATATGAGATTCCTTCGACCAGTTATCCTAGTTGGAGCTTTGAATGACTTGATAGCTGAGAGATTAGTGCAAGACTTTCCATACCAGTTTGGACGAGTGTTGGTAGACGCAATGCCGTGTTCCAGTTACTCTATTCCTATGATGGAAAAAGGGTGCACTGAAAATATTTTTGTTGATTACAAGCGCAAAGGTTCGCATTATGAATGCATTGCGATGTCTGCAGTTAAACAAGTTAGCTCCAAGGTACTGTCCATACTCCTCGCATTTCCTAGTGATTTAAAGTGAAATATAGTACTCTAATCTTAAATAATCTGCCCATTTTTAGAAATTATACTGCATTATGGATGTGAGTACGGCTGGTGTGGAGCGTCTTCAAAGTTCCCAAATGTACCCAATAGTCCTTCTAGTGAAATTCAAGAGTCCGAAACAAATACGAGAAATAAAAGATCTACGAGGAGACAAAATCACTGCCAAAGCAGCTAAAGAGTTATACGAACACTCTCTCAAAGTAGAAAATGAATACAAGCATCTGATCACGGGTAAGATTATTCTCTGGTTAAAATTTTTATTTTTATGAAATTTTGTTTTTAAACTACTATTTATACTATTTCCTTAGCGTGCGTTCCTGGTGGTACAAATATTTCCTACCTTGCAACTCAAGTAAAAACCGCAGTGGAAAAAGAGCAGTCTAAAACCTTATGGGTTCCTATCTAAGTGGATGTAGTATCGACCTGTGCGAAATTAGTAAATGGTGTTCATAAGAAAGTTGTATCTGTTTGGCCAACATGGTGTATTACAGAATTGTTCAGAGAATGAGGGATACTTAATTGTAGTGTAGGTATGAAGAGCAAGACATTTAGATTTGTGTGATTAGATTGTATTGAGACATGCTTAAACGATAAGGAAGGAAAGGCAACTAATATTTGTGAACCCTCTATGCAAGTATGCGGAACTCAAGCCAAAGTAATAACCATACATACATTCAATAAGTATAACCAGTGCCACACTTGTTGGTAGTGGATTTTGAACAATCTTTTGCTTCAAGATTATCGTAAAGTATATACAGTTTTCTGTGAAAATATTGCGTAGTGTGTAGTAATGCTATTTAGTTAGCTTTCGGACACGATTTATTTGAAAACAACTGCAGCAATGACAAAAATAAGACGACTAACGAGTATTCACGTCTTTCCCTAGTAATACACCAAGTATTTCGTGTTAACTCACTCCTCCTCACGCTCAAGACTAGACTTAAGTATTCTGCAACTAACAAACTGACAAATATGAAGAATGACGTAAGGCTGTGTATGAATTTCCTGGAGACTGTTAAAGTATTCAAAATTGTTCTATCGTCTCTAAGAAGGCTAGACGGTAATATGTGACGCGGTAGGCATATCTTAATAATTCAAGTTTTAACCACTATACGTATAAAGTATAAACTCATCACATCACACGATCACGATTGTACTAATATTAATTAGCAGCATACACAAACAAAGCAACAAAGTCTAGATTTTCGAGTTGTGATTGAACTTGTTATTAGTTTCGTATTTTGAATCGAATAGACATGTAGACGACGTACAACCATAGGCAATAATCATCAATGTCAATCAATTACATTGAAAAACCTTTTAAGCTTTTTAAGAGATAATCAAGTATTCTGTATTCTCAAGCAGCATGTATATTGAAAATAGATCCTTTGGGGTTTAAAATATTATATTGTAGTTTTACTTAATTACTATAATGAAGTGAATACTATGCAATCGTCGAAATGATTTATTTATTGAAAGAGTTTTCGGTTTAGTTGTTTATATGCAATGTTTGTTCGGTACGAAGTTTAGCATTTATTTAAACAAGCAATGTTAATTTTATGGGAAGACGGGATTACAAAATAAAATCGAGATTTCATTTTTACGAACACCCTTTCAAATCTGCTGTTGAAAAAGAAATTTATTTATAAAAGAAATACGCTTACGGCTACGTTACAAAACTACTTTGAATTTGAATTATGTTTTAAATTCAAAAGCAACCAGGGAAAGGGTCTGCTCTGTTCTTCCGCATAACTAGTTGGATCTTCCTTGACATATCTTCGTTGTAGATAGCCTTGCATTTTTCATAATTAACGCGTCGACGTGTCTGGCAGGGCTTTTCGAAGTAGCGAGTTCGCCGGTATTGGTCGAAAAGACCTTCACGTCCCATAATTCGGTTGAGGAGTCGCATCGCCTCGTCTACGTTGTCGTTCCTGACCATCACCGTCCTCGATATGAAGCGCGCGTGGGAGAATCCCATCCTCTCGTCTTACGCTGCCGTTGCAGCCGAACGACACCTAAAAGTAAACATTTAATCATTCATCATAATAGTTTCAAGCGATTCGATTTACATTAGTAAAAATGTACTTTAAAAAATAAACACACTCACAGTCACAAAGAGCGAAGACTCTAGTGTTCCGGAACGGTCATTCAGATTCAGCACTTCCGCTAGGCGCTTCTGAAGTTATTTTGAAATTCAAAGAGCAAGAATATTTTTAATGAAGAAAGGTTGGATTTTGGATTCTTCTGTTTCCTGCGGGTGAGCAGCCCAGGTAGCTCCTGAGGGTCTCACGATGCCCCATCAAGAGTTCAAATAGCTGTTTAAAATCGTCTGAGCTAAAGAGACTGCTTAGCATGAAGTTCGCCCCCCCCCCCTAGCCCCCTATAGTAAAAGCCATTTTAATACTGCTAGGATGATTACTGCACTTAAATATTAATTTGTTGAATTTCGACAAGTGACTGCAGTGAACAATCGAGCATCGCCCAATTTACATATGGATATCATATTTAGAACATAGAACGTATTAAATGCATAAAAATCAAGACCCTCGGACATAGATGATGATATAATGAGAGTTAAATATCATGTCCAGGCTTCCAGGAAACCAGTTCTTCTCGGGAATCCGAATAACACCAATGATTCCTCCTGCTATAAACATTACAATCATTACATCCTGAAAAGCAACCAAAGTTAGGTGCAATAATTTTCTGACACTGATGACTGATATACAAGAGATTTTACTTAATTAATTAATTACTAAATAACAGCTCTCTTCATTCTATGATTACACACGAGAGCATGATGCTTATTTAAACTGTATTGATTTTATTTACTGTGCGCAATTTTGCAAGTCAAGGAAAACAATGAAGTACCCGAGACAAAAGTACTTGAATATTCATAGGTGTCTTTATTGGTACTGGCAGAGTTACTGCGTCCAGTTTATTAGCCGATAATTAAGTCCATAATGCCAATGTGTGAATTATAGTAAAGATATGAAAGTACAGGGGATGAATCTAGTTATTTTAACCAGACGTTGAACCAGGACTTTGGGGGAGGAGGTACTTCGTGGAAGAGAGTTATTTTTTCATACAAGAAATAGGAAGCCCAAGCAATTCCCAAGCAGAAGCATGCCATTATGAGCATACGAATCTCATTCATGGCTTCATCAAACTGCTTCTTAAGACCTGCTGAACATTCTTTGATTTCCCGGAATTGATCGCGGTGAATGGCCTCAATAGTATGTTTCGACTCGGTGGGGGCCAATGTCTTGAGGATTGTCTTCAGTTCTTCCTCAGTGTATTGGTGATCAGATTTTGGGACCCACATTCTTACAGCAAGGCGATCTTGTCCAGTAACAAAGTTCCGTATCTTACCGGCAATGCAGTCGCCGCAGTAGTGTTCACTTTGAGGGAAGATCACCTGGATTTCATGGAGCTCGCATGATTCGGAGGGAAAATTGTCTTGGCCTATAATGTCCCAGTTTAAATCTGCAGCTTTCTTTGGTGAAGTTGACTTCGGTAGTAAATGGGAAGGGCAACAACGGCTAGCCGCTTATTTATAGGAGAGCTCTGAGAATCTCCAATCTCTCCCTGGAGGGATTTCTTTGACAAGGCTGATTTCTTTGGCCTCTTGCGGTTCCAAGTATCCTATTGACTTTTCGCCCATGAGGAATTGGAAGCCTGCAGAATCAAGAGAAGGAATCCCCACAACACGGTAGGTAACTGGCCATCGCGAAGACTTGTTTTTCAGGTGGATAGTCGTCTTTTAAAAAATCACTCTGGAGGCAGAGGTCCGAATGAACTTCAACTTGGTTGGGACTTCCAACTAGTTGTCCATGAAGGCGAACTTATCTGGAAGGACTTGTGATGATGAGTTGCTTTCAAGTGAAGTACAAGAATCGACAGATATGACATCTCCTTGTTTCATGGGTTTCGGAACGGGTCTATCTTGAATAAAATAAGTTGATGTCATTTTCGAGACTGCGTCGGGAAATCAAAGGAACTTCTTCTACTTCGTCGATTGTATGTAAGTTGTTTTGAGTGGCGAATGGAAATCTGGAATGGGAGCTGCTGCACATCAAAGGAATCGGACGAGCAGACATCTAGTAGAATCAACTAAGGATCGTCGTCAATTAAAATTGAATTAATGTTGATGCACGACGAGTAGGTACTGTTACTTTGAAGACACAATATGATGTGTTCGAAAATCAAGATTAAGTAATCGACTGCGCGAAGCGTCGTTTATGCACTTCGAAGGCTTCAGTTCCAATGAAAATGATTTATTGTAAGTATTATACTATATCTGCGGCAGTAAAGATGACAATAAAATGTTATTTCGAGGTTTTGAAGAATAATTCGGCTTAACCAACTCGTATTCTAACTTCTAAAGATTTTCATTTAATTAATTTAATTGTATTGAAGTGTTTTTCTTAGGTGAGGTTTTAGAGACTTGTGATAAGACGTTTTGTGCTCATAGATCGATTGTTAGATTAATAGGTTTAAGACAGTTATAGCTTATGGAAGTATTTTCAGATGTCGAACTGTCGATTTAATAGAAGAATTACCCCACTAACAAATTTTTCCTTTGAGCAACCTTTTCCTCTAGGGGATGGACAAGTAGAATAATTTGTCTCTACGCAAAGATTATATTAATAGCACCATTCTCATCGTACGAGTAATTATAGTAATCTACAAAATAAAAAAGTTGAGAAGGCTTTTTGAGACAGCGAAAGGCTTGTCTCTACAGTATATATAATAAAAGTAATTGCTGAATACTGCTGATAATGCGTTTTACTGAAGTGGTATATAATGATGATATCATAATAAGATGTAGCATTTACAAGAATTAAATTATAGAAAACTCACACAAATTAGAATAATCACTTTAAGTTGCATATTTCAATCACTTGCATTCATTAGCTATAGGTATCGACAGACTTGATGTGAGAAGGTAACGAAGGGGTCGGTTTCTTGTCATTGAAGAATTTGGAGATAGTTCGCACTGCCTGTCCAAACTGATCGCATACTTGGAACCGCTTCAGAATCCAGTTTGGAAGCAGCGAAATTTGTGTAGGACGACTGTAACGATGATCGACAAGGACAATAGCGGCGTAGTCGTTGGAATGACGAATTGCACGTCCTATAGACTGGTTGACGGCTTTGGAACACATATTGTTGAGTAACTGTTGGCTTTTTTCTTCGCCCTAAAAATCAGCAAGATAAGAATAAAATGAGTTGTAGCAATCTTTAACGCTTTTTTAAGAAACACTCACAAAACGGCTAGAAACATAGCGCATCTTCTCGTTGATCTCTGGACTCATGATATTTGGATACGGCAAACCAACAACCATAACGCATCGACCAAGATCATCACTGAAGTTTATTCCTTCGCTTAACTTCCCTCCAACAACTGCGAACAGCATAGCACCTCCTTCATTGTTCTTCACTTGCCTTGAGTAATCGTTCAGCACCTTTTCGCAATTAGAATCTTTTGGCTCACGAAATATCTGAAAAGTAGTATTCTTGCAATACGAACCATTTAAAAGTATAGACATGTTTGTGAGGCTTACTTTTTTCTTTGCTTCGATTTTCTGTACAGCTCCCGTTTGCTGCAAATGAGCGTAAAATTTACTCTCGTAATCATACGAAGGAAGAAAACACACTAGTCCACCAGGAACGATCTTGGAAAAGTTAACTATTGCCCGTGATAACTCATCCATCTATAACATCCAATTAATTAGTCGATTGCTTGTACAGCTTTTCTTAATTATGGAGT
>JAQGAD010000530.1:0-35626 GCA_034696625.1 Isotomurus palustris | reverse complement strand
GTGAACACAAAAGTAAAAGTAGCCGCAGACAAGGCTGATTCTTATTGTGACACTGATCTTGGATGTTGTCCTCAATTAATCATGAAATTGATACTGTGATGACGCGCTATTTAATATATCAACACTGTCATTCAATCTCAAGCTTTACTTATCACAATACTTACAAAATCACGCAATATTACACCATGATTGGATTGTGTGCATTAGTTAATTAAGCTGGTAATGAACAAGGTGAATTTGATTCAAGTGCAAGGGCAAGGTAACTCCTAAAAGTACCATTCTCTCATTTGATTCTGTCGTGCCACAGTCACAAATAAACTCACTACTGCGTTGTCTACGGTAGTGAAGTTGTATGCAAACAATAGCTACATTATGAATATTATCCCAAAAATACACAAGAAATCATTTGCCTTATTCAGCCTCCAGGTGGAAAGATAATCTCACTGGGATTGTTTTGATAACTAAGCTGTGTTCGCTGTCTGTAGTTCGAACTGTAGTGAGATGTACCTGTTCAATCTAGGTTCATGTCGGTCTTTGTGCATTCTTATAGAATAAGAATGGTGCATCCTAAGTAGCAATAGTAGCATCAATCATTTAGCAATGAAACGGTTGATGGAGGATATGAACTACCAACCTCCATTTCAGAACGCTCGTAGGGCGATGTTAAATGCGCACTTAACGAAGCGAAGAAAGGGGGCAATAAAACTTCAAAATCAATCTGATTTATTGACCGTAACTCCCTGCGTCAGCAATGCAATTTAAAATGGTTTTCGAGTAGCGTGCATTTAGAGTGCACTTAAACAAAACTGCGTATGCGTGCGATACTAAAATGATCTTCAGTTCAACCTAAAAATATTACTTTAGCGTAAACATAATCAGTTTACAAGGAGTGTGTCCCAAAACGAATGTGATACTTATGTAGGTTAATTTGCCTGGATGGAGTATGATTTGAATGTCCCATGAAAAGTGAGAATTCCTACTCAAGTACTACGATGGGAACATATTCCATCCTCGTGCAGTTCACAGTATCAAATTATATTCATCAACAATCCGAGACCTTTGCCTAATAAGCATAATATCGTGGAATTTGTTTAACAGCAAAAACTCTCCCACTCTACCACACGAGCATTACGATCAACACATAAACTCTGATGTAGCAAAGAAATATTGTTATACTGAAACTGAAGGATCGCATGCACTCTTGAATTACTGCAGTTTTGTTCTCGCAGTCTGATCCAGCATCCAGATTAACACAAATGTATCTGAGTTACATTTTCTCTGCATTAAATACAAATAAAGTAGACAGTACACGCTCAGAAATTAATAATATGTACTTGATTGAGGTTGTAAAATTGCTTTCAATCGAAGTACATTATTGGGGTAACGTGCTAATCTAGTGAAAGTGGTGAAAGTACCCACAGTTCTACTAGATCGTGTACGCATACAATCTCCCTACGCATTGTTCAAACAGTAGTTTACTATTAAAATAATTAGAAAAATCTACAAATCATGCCCAAGTGGCAAGAAGGATGGAGGTGGACAGCGGCTATGTTGTGTCTTGTGGGATTGTTCAAAGAATTCAAACCTTCTGAACCTTTTATAGTCGACTATGCAGTGGATTTCAGGAATTTTACTTCAGATCAGGTAAAAATGCAGTCGAATTAAACATTTTAACGTGCGAACCTTATGTAATAGATTGTAATTCCGTAATTCATTTACCGAATCGCTGATGAAAATTAATCTTCCATAGATGGTTCACGAGATTCTGCCTTTCACCACGTACGGATACTTCGTATGTCTCTTCTTCATCCTTCTCATCACAGACTTTCTACGGTACAAACCAATTATCGTTTTAGGAGGGTTGTCTTCTGTTGTATGCTGGGTAATCACCATTTGGTTCTACTCTACAGAATTCCAAGCTAAGGTTCGTTGAAAATCATCCAAAATCAAAAACTTGGATCTTGTATACGTCTAACACATTGATTCGCTGGAGTTTAGATGAGGCAGATAGTGGAATCCATAACACTTTCAACAGAGATAGCGTACTTCACTTACATGTACGCCAACGTAGACAAATCTTTCTATAGACGAGTGACATCGTATTCTCACAGTGCCCTACATTTGGGTCGTTTCCTCGGAGGAATCACTGGGCAAATCGCCCTTTCTTCCGGGTCGTTAGAAATATCCCAACTAAACTACTTAACCCTTGGAGGAGTCATATTTGCCTTAATCGTCTCCATATTTCTTCCTCAAGTAAAGCGGTCCATTTACTTTCATCCAAGACTTTCTGTGATCTCAAATATCAATGGAGACTTCGGAGGAACAGACAATGAAGGCGTAGGGGCAAATCGACCTTCCGCCTTAACCACAGCTACTTCCTCTAATTCTTTATCACCAAATGCCAATGCGAGGAAGTTTTCTGCAGTTATTGCGAATGTGGCGCTCAAGAAACGGATTATCCGAGCTTATCGAGCACTTGTTCGGGATTTCAAAATCGCCTATACTAACAGATACGTGTTGAAATGGAGTCTCTGGTGGTCCATAGCACAGGCAATTTACCTCCAAGTTGGAATTTATGCCGAGCCCTTGTGGAAGGAAATTGAAGAGGAGACTCATGAAAGCATTTACAACGGAGTAATTGACGCTTCTCACGCATTTTTAAGTAAGTTTTGGGTCGAAATAGTGTTAATTGAGTACTGAAATGTGATGTGATATATATATGATTCACCTACTTACTATTCGCTAATGGTTTTTCAGGTGCCGTACTTGCAATTGGAATGGTCTTCGTTAAATTCCCATGGACCAAATGGGGAGAGATTTATCTCAGCCTTATATCGTTATTTCAAGGGGTTATCCTATTCACGATGGCCTTAACTCATCATCTCTACGTAGCTTATGGGTGTTATATTATCTTCCAAACACTCTTTCAGGTCGTCATCATAATTGCGACGTGAGTTTTTAAAACTAAAATTCTTAATCCTGTGCAAATTATCTTGTACTAATTGTAAGTAATTAACTGAATCGTGTTTACGTTTAAAACAGGACGGAAGTAGCAGAAAGTATCAAAGATGACAGCGAAGCATTTATCTTCGGACTTAATACTCTTCTGGCTCTAATAATCCAAACAATATTAACCTATGCAGTCACAAGTGAATCTGGATTTGATTTGGGGATTCGAGATGAATTCGTGGTTTACGCTATATACTCGTGTCTTTTAGGGTTGTTATTCCTTCTGATAGCATTACAAAGAAGAAGTAGACATTGGGAGATTGAGAGGTCAACTCCCACCGTCACGCAATCAGAACAAAGTAGTAACACCGGAGGAATTAGCATAGTAAGCAACAAAGCCAAAGTTGCTTCAACATCAAAATTAGAGGAGACAGGAGGTCCTAAAAGTGAGGATTGCAATGTCCCTCATGAGATTTGAAGTAATGCATGAACAGGAATCAGCTTCACCGACGAGATCTGCTTGACACTTTGCAGCATTTACAATTTACAGTTCCATTATTCAAATGAAGCCAGTACAACACATATATCCCAAGTTATTTATCTACACAACGCTATTATATAGATACATCGACAACATAGATATATAATTTTTCAAAAATACTATACCATACCAAGCACAAGATGCAAGACAAGATTCGAAGGAATCTTTATGTAATCTTTTATACTCATTTTTATAAATCTCACTAACTGATCGTAAGATTCAAACATTCACTTAAATCCGGTTTTATATAAAGAATGAAGGATTAGTGTGTCCTAATAAAGAAATAATTTTTATTTTATTATAATGGTACATACATTTTGTGTTATTCTGTTACTCATACTCATATATGGCATTAAATCGATAGCTAGAATCAAAAACTCGACTGGTCTAAAAGTTTAGTCAGTTTCAGTTTAGTGATGGTCTCTCATTCATTGTAATTATCCTAATAGACACAGGTGAAGTTGAAGTATACATGACTGACCTTTCTTTCATACAATCTGATAGGCCGTGGCTGTGTGTGCAATTAATTAAAAATGCTGATTTGGAGAAAAGTTCCGGTGTTTTTTGCGTTTTCATATGCAGGATTCATTTTAACAAAAGCTCAAACTCAGGAGGATTTCCATTCATCAGAAAGGACAAAAAGCAGTTTGATGGAATCAGAAGTCATAGCGGAAACAACAGAAAGTGCACAATGGGACTGCACGACTGATGCAGGTTCACCAGGAGTATGCAAAGAACTGTTTGAATGTTACACAATCTTTTCAAGAGATACATTCCAAGAAGATCCTTTGTATGAAGAGACTGCGAGCAATATGAAGTCTGAATTGTGCTCGGAATCTACTCCCAGAGGTAATATGTAATTATGCAGAAATTACGGCATGAATGAAATCGAGGGTGATGCTAGAAAATGTGAAATGTAAATCTCAATTTTAGTTTGCTGTGGTATTAACAAGACCAACGCAACATCGGGTAATATTGGACTTTATAGTTCGGGCTATGTTGAAGACGATTCAATTGTTGTCGAACAAAGTGTCGAAGGCAGCTTTCAATCTGCAGTCCCCATAGTTCGAGCATCATTCTCATCAAACAGAACTTGTGGCGATTCCTTACGAACTGATTTTGCAAAATCTAAATTAGATAGTTCCAATGAGAGCAAAGAAACCAAAATTACTGGTGGTAAGTTTGGTAGGAAAGGCCAATTTCCGTGGATGGTAAGTTTTCTGAAAAAATTGTAATCTTGAATTAATATACTCCACAGTTTGTGTGAAACCGTGAAACATTTAATTAGGTAGCAATTTTTGGAAAAAACAAGAAGCATTCTTGCGGTGGATCCTTGCTCAACAACGAATATGTACTAACTGCTGCACATTGCATGTTTTCGTAAGCAAACAATAATTCGTTATTATCAGACTCGCCTTATTGTTTTAAATCAACTTATTCTGAAAGTTATAAGGCACAAGACTTGGAACACTTAAGCTTGCACATCGGTGATCATAATATTCGAAGTCTGAGTGATGGACAACATGAGACAAGAAAGATAGCAAAAATTATTCTTCATAAGGAGTTCAGCATTCAAAATTATGTAACTTGAAAGCTTTTTTCAAGCATACTAAATTAATTCTTAATCGATTCACTAAAATGTTACTGAATAGCACAACGACGTTGCTTTGCTAAAACTTGACGTACCCGTGAGCTATTCTCAAGGAATTCAGCCAATTTGTCTACCCTCGCCAGACTTGGACTTAGGGAAAGTTGAGGGAAAGCAGGTGTCTGCTATGGGATGGGGACTGGACAGGCCTTGGGGAAGACCGTCTGATATTCTGAAATATGTTGAAATGCCCGTGTGGAAATTCAGTGAATGCAAACGAATTTACAACACATTTGCTCCAAACCGACTTGAGACGTGGAATATCTGTGCCGGGGACGGTAAACGGAACAAAGACGCCTGCATAGTATGTCGAAAGTGGAGTGGCTGCTAAATTCGAAACTACTGAATTCTGAATAAATCACATGTTTTAGGGTGACTCTGGGGGTCCATTAGTGCAGCTAATTGGTTCGAAATGGACTCAGTTAGGAATCGTAAGCTGGGGGAAAGGATGTGGTTCGTTTCCAGGTTTGTCTACACTAACTTACAAACTATAGATAAAATGTAGGCCGTGTTTTCATGATTTATCTTTGCAGGAGTTTATACATCTACCCAGTCATTCTTACAGTGGATCGATAAACATATGAAGGATGTGTAGATACAGGATTCTGCTATGGTTCACGATCTAACTACATTTAATCCAATTTATGAATTTTCGTTTATTTAATATACACGCGGAAACAAAGAAAGTTTTGGATTAGTACTATAGTTTGGTGACGACCAATTACATCTTCATTTTACACACCGAAATAAATTGGATATGATAAAGCCATGTAATTAATTGGAGATTGATTCAGTAGTAGTTAGGGACAGTTGTTCCACAAGTCGGTGATAAACTGCCCGGGGTTGGGGATTTTCTCTTCAAGTCCTGCAATAAACGAGCAAGCATTGTTAACTAACTCAACGATATGTAAAGCAGCTGAGATATCATGTACAGCATACCCAAGGTTTTAATTAGCTGCGCTACATCAGTAGCGGCAAGCAGTTGCTGTTGGTACATGGATAACAGAGATGAAGTAGATTTAAGAAGTCCCTCATCGTTCTTTCGAATGTAGTCAGCCAAGATTGATGGCCACTCTCCAGGTCCAGTAACCGGCTACGAGTGACAAAACCATCAAATTAACCCAATTAGTGACACACAAGATTACAATCAAATATCAAAATACCTTAAAGACCACGTTGTACAACCCATGAATCAATCCTAGGAAAACAAGGCCTGGTCGATAGTTGGAATAAGTAGATCCACCCAATTGTTTAGACCGATAACCACACATAGCCATCACTCGTTTCAACCACTTTTCCCGATCTTCCATCCACCTGAACATAAAAAAATTATTTATCTCTGGCCGACTCATCATGATTTGATTTCAGTATTGATGTGTTTACTTTTCCAAAGGATTTATCATCAATGATACGACGAGATGAAAGTAACAACCTTCAACTGCATTTGTGTCATCTTTCCATATGTTCATAGGAGCGTTAAGATATTTCTCAACTGCAGCAATTTCTTTTGGAGCTCCACGGGTGGTGTTCAAGACGTACAAAGCAGTATGGACCAAGTAGGGAATAAGATGCATGTTGGATTCAGGGCCTCCACCTCCTGTATCTTCGTGGAAACTTCTTTCCTCAGCAAATCTTAGAAGTAAAAGCTTCAAATCGTGAGCTCCAGAAGAAAATCCGACGTCTCTGTGTCCAGTTGCTTCCTGCAAGTAGGCATTGTGACGAGCTAAACAAGCAGCAAACGCAGATTCGGGAACTTGAGGGCCCCACAAAGGAATCAATCCGTTACAACGAGTATTGGCATTCTGAAGTGATGCTGATTCCCATTCGTCTCGTGAACGGGCTTGACGAATAGCTTGCATGTGACAGTCGATGTGTATCACATTGAAGTGACTGACGGTGCAGTAACCATACGTCTTCCTACTCTTCGTTTCAGTTTCCTCGACGCTGCAGCGCTTGCTGAATGTATATATTCCAAGGACTTTAGTGGGCAGATATCTATACCCCTCGTGGCAAATGACACAGCTAAGTCCGGTTTCCTCTACAAGTTCTTCCATATGCTCTAAAACCGATGGAGCGGCGGCTGTAACAACTTGGCCTTTGTCGTTCGTCTTCATTCCCATTGTGTCCAGTTGTTTTTTTCTCATTGCCATCGCCATTTTTCTTTTCTCTTCACGAGTAGCTCTACGTGCTGCTTCCACGTTTTTCCAAATCTAATACAGGAAAATCGCAATTTAGTACTGTAACATCGGTATTATATTACTTCAAACTTAATTGATTACATACCTCATCGTGCGATCTCAAAGCTTCTAATACATTCTCAGCTAATGATCCAACATGTTCATCAGATGATACTTGCTCGAGTTGATGAATCACATAAACACAGTCTTTTCCAATCGATTCCTGAATCATTCAATTATCACTGATTACCTTAGTACTACACTACGTAACCAAAAATATGACATGCAGTACCTGACATGCAGAGTGGCCAGTGGCAAATCCAGCTAAAAGACGGAGAACGTATTTCAGAGCCGGTTTCGATGCCATTTCTTTCCATTCTTCAGAGTCCGGTCGACCTAAAGGAGGATTCATGGTTGGAGCTCGAATACTTATGTATTCAACACAGCTTTCAATCAAGTAACGTTCGATAGCTAAATCTTTGAAAGTTCCAGCGTATGGTCCAGTCTCTACGTTTGAAACAAGAGTGCAGATGTGCTCCAGCTAAAAACAAAATTTTTGCTATACCACAACTCAAGGTAGATGAGAAAAAGTTTTAGTTTTACCTTGTTAGCGAAGTCGGAATTAGGATCATCGTCAAACTTAATGAAGTCGAAACAATCCTTGAAGCTATCAAATATTAAATTCATCTTCACTTTGTCGGTGTAGGTAAGACCAGCCAAAACTTTGAAATGCATTGACATCGTGGCTTGTCGAGATTTTAGTTTATCTAGCATGAATTATGGAGCAAAAAATATTGTTATATACTTGAAAGTTTTCTAAACTTGCCGGATAAAACATCTAATATTACCTGATAGCAAAAGAAGTTCTCGAACATCTTCTTGCGATCCACGAGACTTGGCAAAATTAGCATATGCTTTTTTATCCAAAGCTAGAGAGTCAGCCAGAACTGCCTCGAGTATCTAGTACGAAATTGGTTATTTTTAAGGGTTCAATAATCTAAATACTCTAAATGAAAGATGAAATGAATACCTCCAGAACTTGGTCTGTAAGATGGACAACTCCTGAAGAACCTTGTATGGAAGTCAAGTCACGCTCTAGGCAAGTTTGAAGAACAGGTAAAAGAGACTGCACCGCGTTCAATGAAGAAGCCAGCAAAGCCTGTCTGCCCGATGCTATTTTAGCACAATATCCCAATAACTTCAACGATACAGCAACCAAAGGTTTAGTTTTCGACATCACAATTTGTTGACTAAGAAGATTTTCTAGCGAGCCGAGAACGACTTTCAAACCGCCGCAGTTGACAAACACATTCGCCAACTTGTATGTGACTTCATTATCTTCTTGTCCCTCATTTGGAGAAGCAAATGACTCAACGAATTCTTCGGTGGCATCACCCAATAATCCTCGCATTCTGTACACAATTCGCATTGGTTCGATTTGTCCATTAGTTGGAAGCCACAGCTTTTTGTAGACTTCTTTGACTGGCAGATCCAAAGACATGATTTTGTTGTTGACAAGTAGTTCCATTCCATTGTCATCCTCCAACAATGCAACCAGTTCACAGTCAGTGCATATCTTATTTTTTATATCTCTCATCAAAGGGCCAATTCCAGCTTCATTGCTACTATAAGGATTTCCCAGCATGCGACCCTGAAAGTTTCATAACGCATTATTAATAAAATATCGTACAATAAATCTTACAGAAAAACTAATTATCAACCTGTAGGAAGTCTTCTTGTTGTGGATCCTTATCCAGAGTTACAAAAAACTCGGCAACATCACTTTCTTCATGAACAATTAAGGAACAAATTCTTTCGAAAACAAACACTGGCGTCGTAAAATCGTCTCTCGGACACTTCTTCAATGTCTCTACGCAAACTGTCATAAAGATTTTCGTTTCTTCTTCGGTTCCTGAGGTAATCTCTTCAAGAAGTTGAAGCAATATTTCTTGGGCTTCTTCAATAGGCCTCGTTCTGTGAAGCCGGATACGCTTTAAGGCCAAGTATCCTCCAAGAACAGTGGACAGTAAAGAAACACGACGAGTTCTTCTAACAGCAGGTATTGCTAAGGTTGATAGTAGACGAGACAACTCGAGAACAGCAACCCCTTGAGATAAGTCTGAATGTAAAGTAACTGACTCAAGGTGGTGGAGTTTTTCAATTTGATCATCCAGAAGCTTGCACACTATGTTAAGAGCCCCTTTGGCATTGAGAAACGCTGCAAATTCAGATGCACTTGCTAGTTCTCGATAAAGTTCCATGAATTCCCTAGAAGACTCTCCAAACTGAGGTAAGTCTTCCATGAACACTGTTAAAAGTTCCATGATCTACAAACAAAATAATAGTAATTTTAATGTAAATGATGCAATGCAATGCAATGCAATGCAATTTTTTAGCATTATAGGAAGTAATTACGTACTTTGAGTCGCCGCTCGGGTATGTGAGCTAAATCTTTCAAAAGGGCTGCAGTTACGGATCGAGTTTGAACTGAACCAGGGCAAAATAGCAACTTTTTCAACCACACCAATTCTTGGGCATTAAAATTGATTGAGGAGTCCGATTCGACACCATAGAACTTTTCCACCCAGCGTCTTCCGTATTTATTCATGAGATATGACTGCCGCAGTTCCAACTTGTTCTTCTCCTTATCTTTGGCAGCTTTCGCATTTCTTTTAGTGGTAGCACTAAGATCTTTCTTGACTGATCCACTTCCTTCTTTGCCTTTAGGGGCTCCTTCAGAGCTGGCACTTGGTTTGAGTTTCGGTAATTTTTTTCTCCAATTTTCGAATGATGAACCAGGGTCTCCATTCATCCAAGCATGCAAATCCACTCGCACACCTTCAACTGGTTTGATGGTAAGCTTCTCTCGCTCCTAGAATAGTACAAATTACATCCTCAATTGAAAGACTATTATTCAATATTTTCTAGCTCCCTTTCTGTAGAACTCATAACGTCGTTCGTACAATACCCAAGTAATATACTACGTGCAGTCAATAAATAACTTACTCCACTCTGTGTAGCTCTAATAAACGTCTGAATAATTTTTAGGCAAGAAAGTAGTCCAGCTTCCGATCGGGATGGCTCCTTCAGCTTTTCAACAGCTTGAATAAAAATCCTCATCAGACTTCGTAATTTGATCTCCCAACAAGAATCATACATTTGCAACAGGGACGATAGGAGAGAGATTTCTTCCGCAGTCTCAAAACTGACATCATTCCATGTGCCACGAGTAAGAGCACTACTCACTCTACAATTCCCAAAGAAAGAAAAATCACAAAAATGAAACATTTTGATTTATCTCAAGCGACTGAAGTAAGTAGTTCATATACCTGGAGTTGATCATCTCCGTCAACTGAGATGTCGCTAATGTGTCATCTTTCACGAAGAAACAAAGAGCATTTTTGACCTGTTCTTTCAAAGCAGTGGATCCTGCAGACTGTGACAATCGTAACAGAAAACTTAAAAATGATAAATCGAAAGGATCTCTGGGGCTTCCAGCAGTTATCAGAGCTTGAAGGAGTTTCAGAGAGAGCGTAATACTTGATGCCATGCATCCGTAACATCGACCTATGAGACAATTAACGAATTATTGCGTTGTCTCACTTTTCATATAATTCTTTAACTGATCTTATTAGAAAACTTACGGAAAGTTACAGTGTCAACAGTATCCAAGGTGTACCCAAGTGGGTCAATTTTCAGCATTTCCTTTCTGTAAGCTCCAACTTTCTAGAATAGCAAATAATTTCCTGAACAATTTTGTCGTGGAAAAAGGGAAAACATTGTGAAACTTTTCCTTACTCTCATCAACCGATTGAGCTCCTCATATGAACTTTTGCAATCTATAGCATAACAGTACGCTAGACTTTGGACATTCTTTAAGACCACAGACGAACCCGTTGAACTAGTTAAAGTCACAGGTCCTCCAGCTCCTGCACTAAGTGCTGCCGCTGCTGCTGCGACATTTCCACCTCCTATGCTTATAATGCTTCCTCCCCCCATGTTGTTAGCTCCTCCGCCCCCACCTACTGCCAAGTTATTATTAATAGCATTGGCAGCAGCATTTGCGTAAGATATCGCCAAACCACTGCTTCCTCCAGGGGCTGAGCCAGCGGACGCGGAAGGCACAGTAGCAGGCGCGGACGACATCTGGGCTGGTGTAGCGGCTAGGCCTGTCATGGATCTTCTTTCCTTTATAGACTGCAGCATTGATTCCAATCCTGCCTTCATACACTGTTGCTGTTTATACGTTTGGTCAGCCTTTTCCAACAATGAACTAACAGCTGTTTCTGCCTTTTTGTGGTCTTCTTCATTTTCTACGGAAAAGTTAATGTTTAGTTTTGCGCCTGCCTCTAAGAAAGCATGACAAGTGTTAATAGATCGAACCTATAGGATCCACTGCAACAACAGTTTTTGCCAATACGCTGATATCAAGTTTCGCGTACTTGCAGAATCCACAAGAATGGCATAAGAAAGGATCTCGCTCATCATAATTGATAGCCCGGCATTTATGACACTGGTACACGTTCTCACCACAGTTTGAGCAAACCCCAGGTTGAGCAGGGACAGAAGCGGAACACCGAGGACACTGTAATGTCTCGGCAGAAGCTTGTACGTTATCGTAGAAATCAAGAAATTCGAGCATTATGTTTGCAGCGACGATTGGAACACTGAAATCTAATTTTACTTCAGCTTGACTTGGAGTTAAGTTGACTTTTCTTGCCATTTGCCACAGGTTAGGCTTATTCTTTAACTCCACAATTGGAATATTCTTCGGTGAGTAATAGATAGCCATAGTTTTAATCATTCTTGCTTTCTTAACCTCGGACAGTCGCACGCTTAGTCGTATAATGCTCAAAGTTGATGTTAATTTTACTATTTGACTGTTCGCCGTAAACTTCGCATCGGCCTAAAATTATAAACATAATAATTTAGCTAGATGTTTAAGAACTAACGTAACAAAAATAACGTACCTTTATGTTGTTCAGTTTTTGAACAGAATACGGTTTGTCAATATTGTAGCAAACTTCGCACGGTTCTGATTCCAAGTAATATCCATCAACAGACACAAATGGAACCAAAGATGCATAGATGCTCGCATTTGGATGAGACAATAACGAGTCGCCTTGGGCTTCAATCGATGAGATGCAGAAGTTCACTTGCTGCCTCAGCTTCATTCAAGACAGAAACAGTATGAACTAGAAATTCCAGATAATCCATGTTGAATTTAAAATGTAATCACTTACGTCTCGAGATTTTAAGTCGTCGTTATTCAAGGTGGCGTAACCTAAAATATCGATGTATTGTGCTGCTCTTGATCCAGCAGAAGGCACGAATGCCCATAGTTCCCACATCAAATTTACTAGTTTCAACTGATGAGCGCAATCGGAAGTCAAAAAGAATGCGAGCATTAAAGCATGAGCTTGCCACCGGGTCGATATCAATGAATGCTCTAGAAGATACTTCTTCACAAACTCTAAGAAAGTCCGTTTTTCAACATTATCTATCACTTGATGAGACAAAGATTTGACCGATTTTTCATCTTCACTCATTTTGCTCATTGGTGACTCGGATTTAGAATCGAAAGGTACTCCATCAATAGCTATTTTAAGGAGAGTGAGGATAGCCGTCGTAAGACTCTCGTCTGCTGTGCATCCAACCTGAAGAGAAGCAATATTATTAATCACGTGAAATAAAACAAAGTAGTTATGCAATGCAGCAACAGCTCACATTTACGATGAATTGCAGAGCATCCTCATTTTTGCAAAATGTTTGCCAACTTGCAGGTCTTTGTGTCGCAATATCAATACAAGTGTTCAGGTGCTCCACCATTGCAACCAGTTGGGCGTATTTAAATTCTGTTTTTGCTGGCTTCGGACTACCTTTCTCGGTTTCGGTCGACTCTTCATAATTAATGAGTTTCCTAAATTCATTTAAATGGAATTTCATGTTGTGGAGGTCCCTTAGAAGATGATAATTTTCTCGCGATCCGGATATGTTAAGCAAAAGCTTCCTCGCTTGTCTTCGCACAAAGGGAGCATTACGATTTTGCAGCATTTCGCACAAAAGTTCCTCCCATTCCTAATTATTCAGATCAGTGAATTTTACGTCTACATCCTAAAATACAGTCGAGTCTATTTTTCCTCTTTCCATGAATGAACAACATACCTTGTCGAAAATAGACTGCTGACTGAGGACCTTTTTAACTTGATATGGTAATCGTAATGCCATTTCGGACAGAAGTAGAGGCAGCTCTTCCAGTATGTCATTAGAATGAGTCCTGATGTACTGTTTAAGAAAAAACGGAGCGTAATCAGGTGGATTTGAGACTGGATACGGCTTCAACAAAGAAGTCCCAAGTGTTTCTGGAGTAACTGGAGCAGGAGCAGCAGGTGCTGGTGCTACTCCAAAACTGTTCGAACTGCTGACAGGTTCACTTTCGTCCGGAAGTCCCCTCCAAGTGCCCCGAAGCATGTGTAGTAATTCTTTGCAATATCGAACGATTCCAGACTTCTGAATCGTATTTGCGGTGACACTGGCAATCCAACAACTTTCTGCTTTCTGATCGGTTCCTTTCCACCGAGATACAAGAATGCTCAGCATTCTCAAAATCACTAATGCCATTTCGGTGTTCTCATTCCTAGTCCATTCTTTGTCTCGATTGATTTCCTTGAAATTCAAGCAAATGTCAAAGCAAGTTCTTAAGTCAAGAGACACAGGATAGACAATACACTTACAGTCAAGTTCATCATTTCTAGAAGGCGCTTCACAACAGCCTCCACGACTACAATTTCGTCTTCAGTTCCACCATCCAAGTCTTGCAGGATGACTAACAAAACTTGTAATAACGGCACTATACTCAAAGCATCCTTACAAGCTGGAATTTCCGAGGCGATTGACTTCATAAGAGCCAGTTTAAATGGTTTATTCAGCAAATGCTGCTGAGCTGCCGATACAGAACCGTTGTTTCCGCCGGAATTGCTTAATTTCAACTTCTGGGAGTTTTTCGATAGATCTAGAGGAGATGATGACGCTGTACCACTACTTTCTTTAAGGCTTCTCAACTGTGATAGCATGCCTTCAGGATCACTCAAAATGGAGGAAGATGAAGGTATAGCACCCGGTAAATTATTTCCGCCCCGCTCATTAGAACTGCCCCCAGCATTAGAACTGCCAGAGCTATCCGAACCTCCCTGCGAAGTAAAAATTGTCATATAACAAACCGACCGAGGGCGATAATACTAAAAATATCTTAATTTCTTAAGCCATACAGGTTCCGAGTTTCGCATTGTAGAGCCCTCAGTTGCAACGGTACTTCCTTCATCATCACTAGGAGGTGGGGAGGCTGTGGCGTCAGATTCTGCTCCAGCCTCATTGTGACCTCCATCTAGTGCAGCTTGGTCATCTGGAAGATCTTCTGGAGGGCTAATAATTCCAGCTTCTTCGTCCTGACCATGATGGTGCATATGCTCTAATGCTTGTAGCCCTTCTTGGAACACTCGGGCAGCAGCCGCCCCACCACCATTCTGTTCCTGCAAGCTAAGAGCTATAGCAAGTTCAACCATTGCTGTTTCATCTTCAGGATCAGCGTCGTCAGCTTGCAAATCGATTCCCCCTGGAATAGCAAAACCTTCTCCACCCATAAACGCGTCTAACGGATTCAACATATGAATCTGATGATTCATTCCATCTTCAATTAGGTCTTCAGCTCCATCAAGCATTACTATGGGCTCATTAACTTCTACCAGAGGCAATCGAGGTGCATTATTTTCATGCTGGCGAGCACCAGAATTACTGCCAACTAAATTACTTCCACTAGGCATTCGCTCTCTGGGACTATCATTGTTTCCATCTGGAGTACCACTGTGAGGCGGTGACGGCCCAGGGATCGTCACTCTCCTCTTTCGAACATTTTTGGGCCGTAAACGCTTCGCAAGGACAGTTCGTACTGGGACACAAATTTGGTTGTTTTTGGATAACAACAATCTTATCAAACAAGGAGATAACTTGGGTACGAGTGACAAATCCGATGACATCACGGAGTAGATGATTTCGGCAAGCCCCATGGCTAAAGCTTCAACTCGTTGAATCCCTAAGAATACAGCCGACCATTAAATCATAATTTATGTAATCCGGACAAATCTGAAGTACTTGCCTGGTTGATCAACAGCAACCACAAACACATTTTTAGGTTTGATTTCCACCAATTTCTCAAATACTCGACACAAAGTTTCTATCACTCGTGCAGAGCTCATCTGACCAAGTTCATCAAAATCAAGGTAATCGAACTGAGCTATATGGTGTGGCCTTACTACTGCAATATTTTTGATACAATGCACAACATGATGGAAGTATTCCGGATCAATAGCACTAATCGGTTTTTCATTCATGTTCATGAGATGACGAACGCATTGGCTCAACACGGCTTTGTCCTACAAAAAGTTTAAGTGCAGCAAGTTATTTAATGGTCTCAAGCTTTAAAACAATAACAATGCATGTTTGCTTACTCTGTGGTCATAGTACAAAGATTTGCTCGACAGAACAGAGCAAATTAAGTTTCTACAGGGGACGTTAAGAGGAGGGTAATTTTCCAAATAGATGTCAGTGGCTACATTAAGAATGCCTTCCATATCATCCACTTCTTTCGGACATAGAGACACAGCGAGGTCACTAAGTTCCAAACTCGTGACGATAATTCTGCAAATACGCAGAGATCACAGTGATTTCCAATACTTCAAAGCGTGTGTGGATATTGAGCAGATAATCTAGTATCTAGTTATCATTCATTACTTTTCAACAATTGCGTCCTCATTTTTCCTTTCTGCAGCACCAGCTGTAGCCCCAGAGGATGCGAGGCATTGCGCAGGGACGTCTTCAGTATCATCCGGCCATCCGAAGGCATCCTTATTCTTTCCATACCTGTAATGCATTCAAAATACAATTAAGGGTACATTCACCACTAAGCCAGTTTTTTAGTACATTTTCACTGAATCCAGAAAAGTGATTGATTGAGGATCATGTGAAGGGCCAAAAGTTATTGTCATCTTGGAGTCCGCCTGCAAGCTTTCTTCTCTAGTAAGTGGAATATCATACCACCTTGCCCTAGCTAGAGTTACGTTAATAACCCGTCCGAAAATCTGAAATAAAATAAAATTTTACTTCATGCGAATACATAAAATTATACAAAACATGTTTACCTGGATAAACGCAGGTACCCTACTTGTGTCCTGCGAACCAAGAAGAACCCGGATACCCGTGATGACCATGCTTGCATCATTGCTGGTAACTTCTAAGTTGAATCCAATCGTTTTCGTGCTCACTACATACATTCCTGACACAACAAATTAACATTTATAAACTTGCTCTTTAAACCAATGAATGATTTTTAGACATTACCACTAGTAGTGAGGCGATTCTTTAATTGGTTCACATTGTAAATCTGAAGGAGATCGTTGCCTCCGAATTCGATATCAGTTAAGGCCTGACAATGTTCAAAGAAATCAACAGGGAATGCTGGGGTCCCGTTGCCTATTTTGACATGCTTGTTGCTTCCTTTACGACTCCCGGAACTGCATGAAGTTTTCTTTCCAGAAGACGACTTGTTACCAATAGAATCAGCTTGTGGTCGAAGCCTAGGGCTGAGCCAAAAGTCTGTTTTATCCGACGAATCAAAAACTTTCAAGCTTCCGTCTTCTCCTAGAATAACTAACGATGTTTTCAACTTTCCATTCTGCCCGACATGTCGCATTGCAACCATATCCAGTGGTCGAGATTTCCACAATACTTTCACTTCCTGAATTTCCGATTTGCTTTCAGTTAACATCAAGGCATAAGGCGTCCCATCTGAAATACATTAACCAAGTTTGATTTGAGAGCTTATTTCGCGTTCACTCCGAGTGCCTATCTTTATTTCTCACCTTTGCCAACTGAAAATATCAAACCAGGGTGACCAAGTACTTCTGTCCACTGCGTCAACCCTAGGCTTAATGTCTTTCCACTTCTAGGTGCAATCAAGACCGCACGGGACAAAGGATGGGCTCCACAAAGATTTTCAAGAGCTCCTACGTAGCTTTTTCCGTTCGGGTATGTGTAGAAAAGAAGCTTCAAAGAATGGGAGTAATGGATAGAAACCCCAACAACGTCCTTCTTATCAGTTGCACCGGACGATCCTGCATTAGGGTCAACTCCGACACCAAAGGAGCTCGTGTCATCGTAATTCAAGTCATTTGTTATGTAGTATGGCCCGTTTGAAGCACTAGTGTTTTCATCCAGTTTTTCATAATAAATTCTTCCGTCGTTGGCAATAATTACGACATAGTATATGTTATCCTGTGTGGTAAATGAAAATAAACTAATTAGTATATTAATTCCATTGGCTTTTGGTACTTCAGGATTATCAGCATTTTAAAATTACCTGACAAACAAACGTGGCATCTCGCACTTTTCCAGAAGGTAGTAAGAAATAGTAAGTAGGACTCATTACATCTTTCCCAAGATCATACACTTTCACAGCATCAGCAGTTAAAAGAGCGAGTTGAGTTTGAGATCCAGGGAGCCACATAGGCTTGATTATGTGATTTTGACTCTCAATTTGAGGCTGAAGAACCATGTGAGACGAAATCGATCCACTAGTACCAATTACCAGAACATGGCAATCCTTTAAATAATTAACATTTATTAATCTGCTCAATACTCAACTATGTTGTTAATTAAATAGGATTGATTTAACCTTACTTTTAATCCACAAACAGCTAGCACATCGTCTCTCAGTTGATTGGCAGCCATTGTTAGTACTGTGAATGGTAACGTGACCGTAGCTAATCGTGGAAGAGTTAGCTTCTTTTTTCCAGAATCAGCTCCTGATAGCAAAGAACTAAGCTGAAGGATTGTAAGTTTTCCCTTCTCCTGACTCATCGCCAAATAATGCCTGCGTGCCCCTGGGGCAGATAATCCAGCGATAGTACTCCGTCTAATAACTTGGCTGTTAATTAGTTGGCGAATCAAACTACCCTGGTCACCATTAAATGTCATTTTTATGTTTTCAAAGGCTCCTTCTTGAGATCCTAAAGTGGGCATCATCAGATCATCACAAGGAACGAAGTCCAGCTGGCCATCTTTTCCTTGACGTAGACTTTCGAGAGCATTACGAACACGAATAAATGCCCCAATCGGCGTTTTTAAAGATGCCAGACGATTTACTGCTGATTTTAGCTTCACAATTGTTCCCAAAGGCAAATGTTCACCAAACACTCGAAAGGCTGTCATCATTTCTTCCCATTTAAAGTTCGATTTGATCTCAATCGATCCTTCTTTCTTCTCTGAACTGTCCACTCCGCGAGTTTTAGTATGGTCTAAAACGGTAGGAGAAGACGCTCGCCTAGTAACATTTTCCCCTCCTGGATCTGAAAAGTTCATTAATGATGATACACCTGAAGGTACATCCTGCAAAAACGGGTTGTAATTGCCACTTGTTCCACTATTCGATGTAGCAACTTGGTTGGCACTCGAAACCGAAGCAGGTCCACCTTCAGAGACAGATACATTCTGCCTGCGTACTAATGCTAAACAGTTTTCATCCGTTCTCGCTCCGCAATCGCAGAAAAATGATCCGAATTTCGCATACGTAACGTCATGCCCTTTATGACACACGCGAGCACAAATCGAGCATACTCCTACACCATCCACCATTTCACATGTGTGGCAGTGATACCAGTGCTGGGCCATAAACTCTTTCTGGGTAATTGTATATGTACACAAACGGGAGTTCAGGCCTTCTTCATCAGAATCTTCTCCACAGCTTTCTTCATCTTCTGCAGGGTCCTCTCCTACTTCATCTTCACATAGGTCAAAAGTGTCTTCGATTTCATTAGGTGGAGATGAAGTTCCTGGAGTGTGTTCACGATCTTTTTCATACACGCGCTGTTGGAACGAGTTCAAAGCCGGTTTCCCCATTGGTCCCAGAATCGATGGATTTTGAGTTGCCACTGTTTGGATAGCCCTTCCCAGGTCCAGCATATACTCCATGATTGTCATAATAGCCTGTAAAGTCGGATTTTGCTGCGATAAACCTTCACTTTGTTTGGATAAACTGCTTGTTGGCAAACAAGAATCGATTGCAGTGTTAATTTGATGCTCTATATCTTCAGTAAAATCGTATAGCCACTCGATCATTTGGTGAAATAGTTTGCAGTGACCTTCCTCTGTTTCACACAACCCGGCCATTTGAATCACCACTTTAAGCACGTGTTGAAATGCAGAAAATTGTAGAATATTTTGATCTCCTTCGCTTTTAGAGACTTTTCCGAGTTCGACATTTTTCTTCATAACTTCAAGGGTTTTGTTTAACAAGTTCGGAACCAGTCGCTGCTCTTGGCTGTTTCTTCCAGCAAGATTAATCAAATTCGACAGAAATGTGCATACGGATTCCACGACAGTATCTTGTTTGAGAAGTTGAGACGAAAATATCCGTTCAGGCAATTCCTCCAAATTCTTCAACTCTTTACAAAGCGCGTCAACCATTTTCTTCGAATTCTTCTCACTTGTGTCCCGACTTAGCAATAACGATAAAAACTCACAAAGCTTAGTAAGAACTTTCTCACTTTTCGTGGTCATGAGCAATTTTAATAAAGCAGACAGAAGATTTCCAGAATCCGAGCTTATAATTGCCAAGAAGGTATCTGAAAATTCTGATGGTGTGTTATCCTTGTTATCTTTCATCAACATGATGTCCATCAACCCCTGAAGAGACTCCTCCACAAATATATCTTGGTTAGATTCCTTGATCACCACTCGCAATTTCGGATAACAAATGGCTCGTAATGTTAGACGTCCGATAAGCTCCACAAGTTTTGGCGTCAGTGGTGCGTCAGTTTTCTGAAGAGATAGACTTGACTGTACTGAGTCTATAATAGAACCCAACATCTCTCCCAAAAATTCAACCGAACGATCCAACAGCAGAGGCATAAGAAGAGCACTCAACTGCTCTTTCACTATCTTAGGAGTCTTGGTATTCTTTCCCCAAATAGCACTGCCAATAAGTTTCACGGAAATAGCTAATACATGGCGGATCGACCCATTTTCGGATGACATATGTCCCTCGATCACAGCAAGCAAGTATGACTCTACGGGCAATGCATCTGCCTTGAATGGATTTCCCGACAAAGTCGGAAACGCATCAAAATCATCCGAAACACAGTAATCCAACTGGGACTTCAGCTCTGGGTCAATATGCTTCAACACTATTTTAGATAAATAATTATTCATCAGGAAGCTAGAAGACAGTGATATCAAATGAGAAGCTGATTTTCTCCATTCTGTTTCGTTGAATCTGTTTCCATCTTTGGCATTGTCACACTTTGATCTCAATGTCTGTATCACTGGAGCCAGCACTGAGCCCTGAACTGCTTGCAAACTCCCTTCCAGAATCCTGATTAGCACTATCAGCAATTCTTCATCTTCGGAAATATCATCGATGTTGAGAAAACTGTAGAACAAGGCAGCTTCAATGCCATAGAAGTAAGCAAAATTAAACATCTCTCTAGTGTGGGCTGGAGATGAGAGGAACTCTACCCAATCAATCGATTTGTTGAGAATCTTCATCGTAATTTTAGGGGACATGATGACAGATTTCGCTAGTTCTTCGGCCTGTGCTGAAACTAGGCCCTGCTTGCACAAAATATCTCTTATCCACGAGGAATAGATTCTGTGCTGAAGTCGGGGTACCCATATTACCAAATAGAAAACACGCGCAGGAGAGTCCAAAAATGAAGATTCCACAACGGCAGGGTCTTTTAAAGATTCTAGATATTCTTGCGGGGGCGGAAGCCCCAAAATTAGTCTGTTTAAGAAGTACTGCACATAATATACACTTCCGTGAAGAAAGTTGGTGGAAGAGGATGACGAACGCCCACTCCCGATATTCTTAGCTTGTGCAGATACATTCAGAGCAATTGTTACTTCGGACATTCTCAAAATAGCATCCACGATTTCCAAGTATTCCATTTTGATTTCTTTTTCTTTTTGGACAGTTGTGTTTGACTCGTTTTTGTTCATGAGAAAATTCATTGCCAGGCCATCCAAACGAGGATTTTCCTGATAGTTTGGTTCACAAGAGATCAAATTGTAATATTTTGGTTTCGGTCCTTCACCGTCGTCATCTTCGGACGTATCGTTGGCTTCTAAAACTTTTTCTACGCCAGAGCAATCGCAAAACACTCGAGCTGGTGGCAAAGGTTTCGTATTTGGAGGTTCACTCATTGTTTCGCTAGCAGATAAACCACCTAACATGTTTCTGTCAGAATCTGTGCTTCGTATCATGGAATCAGAAAATTTCATTTTCAGCCTCATACTGGACTCTGAACTACCAAGAGAAGTAGCATTGGACGTCCCGTCGTCGTTGAATATGTTATATTGGATTTGAGTGATCAAATTTAAGCCTGGCTCATATAATTGCCGGATAAAGTAGTCAAACAATAGCAGCAATCTTCCAAGACTCATCACTTGATGGTGTTTCCTCATAATTTTGCCTTGAAGTTTCTTGCTTACGGTGATTAGTATCCTCGAACAATCGATCATTATTTGCTTCTTCTGCATCAAACTTAACGTATGAAACAAAAATACCAGTGCTTGAGCATGTTCTACTGGCATGTCGGCATAATTTGAGTGAGAACTGGAAGTGTTGCAAATGTCTTCACTGAGGGTATCCAACACTCGCTTGAGAATTCCTACTACGACGTTTTCCCTGTCTGGCTTCAACAGTAAACTTTGAATCAAAACAGCAAGAGCCCGGGGGTATAGTCCAATCGGCCATCTTGTTGTAGACGAGTTGAGATCTATTCCCAGTTGTTCCAAGAAGCAAGTCTGAATTTGACTGGAAAAGTATCCTTGGGCCAATATGTTCTGTACGAGTTTGCTTATTTCGTACGAGAAATCTAGATACACTCTATTCAAAGAGTCATCAAATATCGTAGAAATTGCCCCGATTTCTGTTGAAGCTTTTTCTTGGTCTAAGTCCCGTAACAAAACCGCAAGAAGGACAGCAATTTGCTCATTGCTGAACCCTGTCTTGGCAAACCCCTGAACAACTTCCGAATTGTTACCGACGATATCACGCGTGAGGAATCCAAGGCTTGTCAACGCTGCTTCCATAAACTACAAAAACAATTAATTTGGTTTGAATTTAGAATAACCAATAAAAATCCGCATCAAGATATAGAAAAAAAACACTCACGCCACAAGGAGAGTCTTTCTCTCGAATGAATTCTTCGACGAGAGCTTTAATTCCATCTTCTCCGTCTTTTAATTCACCGCTCAGGCTACTCTTTCCTTCACCTTTAGCAAAACCCTCAGAATCTTTCTCATTGCTTTCTGGTGGAGACATCACGGACTCCATCCAAAATCCTAGGAGTGGTTCATCATCGACTTCATCCCCGATCTCCTGTCTACCTTCCTCATCATCCTCATCTTGCTCATCGTCATCATTATCATCTTCATCTTCAGTTGTCATTAAGTCTGAAACACTGCGATTTTCGTCTTCAATCTCAACATCAATGTGGTCGCTTGGTAGTACTCTGTCTTCACCTGGATCGGATCTAAAAGTAACGATATCAGCTAGATTAGGTGCATAATCCAATTAGTTAACCGTATTTACGTCATGCGAGCAGGTTTGATGTTCATAAACTAAACTGAAAGCAGTAAATTTGTTTTACCTAGTTTCAACTCTTTTTGACTCATTTGGTTGATCTGTCACTGTAACAGGCTCTTTGTTATTTTCATTCGAGTTGTCGTTTTCTTCTCCTGCTTTTAATCTGAACTTAACTAGCTTCAGACGGCACGCTTTTCGGTAGCTTAAGGCTGTCAACTGCATAAGTATTTCTACTGTATTTAATCCCTCGAAAAGAATTCTAATTCGATCTGATGTTGACATGTATTCGTCAACTCTAAACACGCTTCGCTGTGTAGCCGTTTGCATGACCGGAGTCAACGTTTCCACTCCACCATGTAGATTCATGAAGTGGTGAGAGACATCGATACAATGGCATGCAACAGATGTGATTAGTTCATTCCAGGCCTGTTGAACTGCCACTAAGCTAGCTTTAGTTCCACATTTCGGATCCGCGATTGCAGATACATGATACATGTAGCAGTTCACATTCAGCAAAATGTGTTTCGCGAACACAGCGCACAAGTTAATCCAAGTCTACAAAACAATTCAAAAATAAACTTTCATAGGAAAAACTGCATACATTTCCAAATATAAATAATATGCATACTGTTTGGAGTAAGCCGGTGTCGTCCTGCAAAATTCGAATAATTCTCTGCTGAATCCAAATCGCTTGAGCTACTAGCAAAGCTCCCATGTGGTATTCACTGTCATTGGTTTCACTCAGATTAGTCATAGACCCAACATGAGGCTGACTAGGGGTACCACTTGCTCCTGCATTAGCATTGCCATTGTGAATGTTGGCCCCACTATGTAAGGCATTGATAATGGCAAACGCTACATTCATGGCTCCTACTCCAAGCTGACTCAATTTTACAGAGTTATCTGATGTAAGGGGAGGAAACTGACAAATCTTCAAAATTCTGTACACCAGTTTGAGATCTTCAGACAAGGCAACCAAGTCACTACTGCACCAAAAAATATTTTAGGTCTACGCATTCATTTTCTTCAATGCTAAGCTTGCTTACCACGATAGCTTGTGTGATGATATTTTAGTCCAAGTACTTTTAACTGAATCCGACAATGATAAGTTCACGTCTGGCAAGTAGTTTTTCAAAGATGGAAGCTCCATGCAGACGTTAATAAACTTTGGACCTTGACTCAATCCTTGAAATTCTCGAATGACTTCTTGTACTAACAACACCTATCCAGAACGCATTATAATGACTGTTTAGTTTAGTATAGCAAAATGAAATCTCTTGAGCCGATTGATGAATGAGATAAAATCACTCGCAAATATTTCATATACACATATGCATGTAAACGAGTACCTTCAACGGCTTATTACTTGGTAGACTCATAATCGGCACAGACATTTGTTCGAACAATAATGCTGCTGGATCCATCCTTGTTCTTCGGACTTCCTTAACTCCACTAACAGCTGTGCCTTCCTTATCCCAAGAATCTGTACATTAAAAGTTGTAACTATTATAATACTACATTCTATTGATTCTATTCTATGTTGGATTTGGACTAATAAATCTGAAAAACCGTACTCGGAGCGCTGCTTTGAATTCTTCCAGGCAATTCTTGATTTTTCAGTAGCACCAGTATGTTTGCAACTTCTTCGGGAGAAATAATTGACTCGCCAGTACAAAACTCCTACACGTAAAAAAATATAATTTAATATGCTCGCAATCTACATTCACTGATATTGGCATGCATTACCTGAATCGCATTAATGAAGGTTTTTACTGACAGGACTGGGTGATCTCCTTGTTTAAGGATCAAGGGTAGCCTTGTTACAAGTGCACTGCAAAGAATCTTCGCAGCGGTGCATACCGAAGGAAAGCTTTGCCTCAAAACTATCATTTGAAAACAAAGATTATCAATCAACTTCAGATTTTCTTAGCCTTAACCTGCCTAAGTATAATAATACCCTTCACTTACTCAAATCAGTGTTTGCAGCTACAACAATAACATGAGTAGCAAGAACAGCAATTACGTCATAAAATACTCCATGAGGATGATTAGATGATGCAGCATCCTTAAAGTCTTGATCGCTAATAACGAATTACAAAATATTACGAATTAATACTAGGTTAATCTCCAACACGAAATTATATTGCAGAAAAAAGTTTCTTCTGAGTACCTTTCAGAAATCGCCTTTATGAGCGATACAACTTCATTCCGGGAGAGTGATCCTATACTATACGTAACGAACGGTTTGATCAGCGTGTTCCAGTCCCGATTTCCTCCACCCACTGTAGTACCCGAAGAAGAGGGGGACGGGACACCTTGGCCTCCCGAATTTGCAGCCATGACAGAACACTTGCCTGGCCTTACTGTTTCATACAGAACTTCCAGCCGTCATCCAATCAGTTCCGTCACCCTAAAAAATAAAACACTTGAGTATTACATGTGTCCACATCCAACTTACAGGTAACGAATTTCTCTATTCGCATCAATAAAGTCCAAAAAACCGAAAAAGACTTCTGTCATCACTGCTTAAATAGTTGGCGAAACCAAACCGCTGACTGAGAAGGTTTAACCTACTACTGCTTAAAAGAATTCCCTTTGTTTGGCTTCGTGCCAACCTCAACTTCTCATCCCAACCAAAACATTAAAATTCCTTTAGGCTCTGAATGTCGACTGTCGAGCATATTTCCAATTGCCTACCTGATATATCCTCCTCGCTGTGTTTTTCACACAAATTCTCAAAGTTTTGTGTGCCTTTTCTAAGCTCCTTTTAAAATATGTGTCGATTTCAAAACAGCAAAAACTTTAAATCACCAAAACCTTTTTCGTGTGTGTGTTTGAATGGATGATTTGACAGAATGTGTTTACGTAGTGCAACGAAGGTTTTTTGTGCAGAAGGAAATGAGAGTTTAAAGTTGGCGGGTGTGTTAAGGTGCCTCGAGCATTGAGCGTAAAGATGCCGTTCCCTTGCTGTTGTCCACAAGACAACCACACAACAGAGTGCCATTTCTCTCGTGTCTACGGACCAGACCAGACAGCAACGAAGTCAGTTGGGCTCCTTGGAGAAAGGAAGCGTGAGAGAACAAACCGACCGAGTGGCTTCGTTCTATCGCCACACACTAAACCTCCATTTTTGTTAATTGTTTCGGAATGTTTTGTGTTATATTTCAATGATATTTAAATATTATACTTCAGTTCTTCCGGCATTTACGGCTGTTAAAGTTAAGGTATTCGTTTGCATATAATCGACTTATAGCATCGGTGTTGAAGGTTGAAGTTAAGCGCGACCAGTTTAAGACATACAACAGCAAAAAAGGTAAACTCGAACATGGAATTGTTTTTGTTCAGTTTGGTCGCTTTTAGTTCCTGGAATCTTTGTTTATCTATTTTGATTGGTTTTATGTAGGGGCTGAGTCTTGAGAGGGAGTGGTGGAGTTAGACAACCACGTCGTCTAGTAGACGTGTCATTTGTCGTGCTGGCACTTGCCGGAAGGGAAGTGTGGGCCTGAAATAGTATATTGTTCTAGAAGTAAATCAGTAGTCGAAACGATGTCTGATCATCATCCTCACAGGCATCCTTCGTATTACAACAAGGGTAAGCTATCTTAATATGCAGACGACACGACGACGATATCGCTAGAAGTAGGCGACAATAATAAAGATACTTACTGATTTTTAAAACGTATGTATAGATTCTTACGTATCGTCGAAGAGATACCACTCGCCATCAGAATCTGGACGTGCTGGTGTGGGAAGTAGCTACTACGACTCAACTTCCAAACGGTCTCGGGGGGAGCACTATGGGTCCAGTGGGGGTCATTTGCACGTAAGAATTCATATTTTGTCTACTATGAGCGTTCTGCTCTAATTTAAGAAAACAAAAGAAGGTTAGCAGTTCATATTGTTAAGTGCGAGTCAACCACGTTATTATCCAGCAACCTGCGAAACTTCAACGATATTGCCAGATCATTTTGGCTAACTCTTGCAACACAAGAACGCGCTGGAGTTAGCGAGTTCAGTTGCATTTTATGTCGTCCCCATACCGCCCGAGTACTATACCGACTATACCTGATGACCTATTTCCTTCCCTTTGTCCTGACTGCGATTTATATTCATCACTTGATGTCTCAACCGATGACACTCGAACAAATCTTGAAAAACGGGGCTTTATAATTCTATGATTTCTTCCATCTTAACATGAACATTGGAAAACTTTGCCACAGACATCATCAGCATCATCTCGTTACAATGACTACTCCGCAAGCAGCCACGGCCACAGCAGCAGTACGATGAGTAGCAGATTCAGCAAGCCTTCCTCTTCGTCAGCGCACTACTACGACTCTCATGGAGGATCGAAATCCTCGAAGTATGTTGACGATTTCAAGGGAAGCTCAAGCCGAAGTGTGGGAATAAAGAGCTCCGTCAGAAGAATTCCTCCCCAGTTGAGCGCACCATCGTACTCGAAATCGCCCGTGAAATCTTCCGTCGGTTCTTCAAGTCGTCCAACACCTTTAATGAAATTGAATACGGCTACTAGCAGCGGAACGTCTAGCGGAAGAGATTATGGAGGATCGCGGTAATTACTACCTACCTAATTGATCAAAACAGAAATGTTGTATTCCAAATTGTTCCATCTTGTCCTATTCGAAAGTTAAATAGCGACAGCATACGAAAAATGCTTAATACGACTGGAATATAAGCCCTGAAGATGTGATTTCATGTCACATCTATTTTCATCACTATAAACTTGCGGATGTCTCCCCCTTTGATTTAATAGAACTCAATAGAACAGGGCGATCGAAAAAAATCAGCGTAACCCCTAAGGACTTCAGATTTAGAAGGGAGCATCATGAGAAGACACCTTCATCATCAACGATTCATCATTAACCATTTTGATTCCTTCCTTGCCTTAAATAAATCAGCTCTATACATGATTGATTTAGGCACAAATTACTCCTGTTCTGGCAAAAGTGGTTTTAGTCATGCGTCGACAATGTATTAATGTGTCTTTAACTAATGGGACAGGGTACGGACAGCTCCTCCAGAACACCATACAACATCGTATGTTTCATCAACCTTCAGAAAACCGGAATTTAAGAGACCAGTTCCTTCTTACGCTTCGAGATACTCAACTGGATCGACTTCTATCAGCAGACCCTTCATGGGATCATCTAGCCAACGAAGAGGAATTATCAGGCCATCTGCAGCCAGTTTAAACGCAAAACTTAGGCGACGAGCTGTTGAGTCTATTGAAGAAAGGCGGTAAGTTATCTGACCCCAGTTGAGTTGTTGAAGTACAGATTTATCAATAAACTGATCGTTTCCTGTGATTTACATATAGACGGCGAATAACAGCTTATCACTCATCCAGGCGGGAGCAAGAACAAAAGAGAGCAGCAAGGTATTATGGAAAGACGGCGTCAAAAGAAAGAAGCTCTAAAGACAGGGACGACAGGGTCAAGGAAAGAGATTCTTTAACTGATGGGAAAAGACGTTCGTCTAAACAACATGAAGACATTTCTGAAAGAGACACAGAAGTTGAAACTGCTGTAGTAGTCGAAGAGGTGTGTGGAGATTCTGACGAAGACGATAACTTGGATCAATCTAAAGACACTGACACAGAACATGGAGATAAGTCAGAACGGACTCGATTGGACAGCGAAACCTTGAGTCATAACGATGTCGACGATTCCAAGATGGACACAGATGATAAACATGATGATAGTGAAAGCAAACGTGAAAGAGATACTAATTCAGCTGATAAGTCTACAGGAGAATCTGGAAAAGACAAGAGCAAGTCTGATAAAAAGACGGAAGAAGACCGAGAAGAATCTCCTTCAAGTCGAGCGCTCCTGAAACTCTACTGTAAATACTGTGATGTCAGACATGTTACTTTCAGAGTAAGTGTATGATTGTCTATTAAATTCATCCAAAATTTGATCTTTTTGAAAGGATTCGTAATTTTCGATTTTATTTTTTCAGGAATACAGCACCCATCTCCGTTCGTACTCGCACACAAAGGCTATGCACACGGCAGTCACTGATATGAGAAGACAGCTCTCTAAACTTCGTACTCAACAAAGAGATGATCAAAGGAAGTTGGAGAAAGAAGAGAAAGTTCTTTCTGACACCACTTCTTACTGCAGGGTGTGTGAACTGAATTTTAGAACGGATCCCAAGGAGCATGAAGCAAATGTCTTGCACAATGTATGAAGCAATAACTTAATAGTTTCAAATAGTTTGAACCTCGCTGAGTACTCATGGTTTAATACTAAATCACACATTCTTTATAATTCAGGAAATCAAAACTGTTATCTACAAACGGTGTGATGTTTGCGAAATTGACTTTCGTATTTGGAAGGTCTATTTGTATCACTTAGCTGCATTGGAGCATGTCAAGGTAATTATTTTTAATACTCTGCTTGGCTTTTAGCTATTTTACGAATTTACGATGACGCGTAATACCAATAAATATTATATTTTAATGTTTTTCCTACTTATAGCGGGTGGCTATGAAAGAGCTGAAGGAAGCTGAGTTGAAAGGCGAGAATGTCAAAGGAACCAATTTGTCTCAAGAAGAACTTGGTAAATGATACTAAAAACAATATCAAGTGCGTGTATACCTAAAACGAGGTGATGTTTGAATATTATAGGATTAGATCTTGTGGAAGTTCGAACAGTATTCTTCTGTAATGCTTGCGTTCGCTATTTGCCTTTTAAAGGCGACGTGGATGAAGCCAAAAACAGGCATTGCATGACACTTACTCATATCAAATATGTGGAAGAGTTTCGTCAGCGTGAGAAGCGTATTGCAAAACGTCAAAAAGAACGAATGCTGGAAAGAGAAAAGGAAGAAAAACTTAAGAAGGATAAAGAGGCTGAAGACGGGCATGAAACTGATTCCACTGTGAACACATCTGACGAAACTAAACCAGACGATGAGGCAGCTCGAAATGATGTAAGTGGGAATACTGAGGCTGATTCAACAGTGGCGAATATTAAAAAAGAACATGGAGACACTGATAAGGACAATGTAAATGGGCCCATTGATGTTGATGTTGCGGGGATTAAGATAGTAAGTAACAACTTATTTGTCAGTTTGGAATAATGGAACGATGATTGGGCGGAGTTTCATTGGATTTATATGTTGCTTCAGAAGCAGGAAAAAATTCCTGAGGTTGTTGTTGATCAAGTGAATGCAGAAGAAAACAATGAAAATGTTGACGAAGAAGTTGATGAAGACGAAATTGAACTTCATGCTGGTGATGACGTCCCTGAGGACGATGATGAAGAAATAAACGAGTCCAGTAGTTGGAATCGTCGTACCACTAGATCCAGCGGTAGAAAAGGAGCGTCGTCAGCAAAGGGGACTGTTTAATTACTATGAGAAGTGACTTAGGCGTCATTAAGTAAATATTTAGGTTTACGTAGACTATAAATACAGCGTGATGCATGAGTGTCAGAGGCTAAACTGTAAACCCCTTACCGAATTTGTTGAATTTAATAAACTTACGATCATTCTTAAGTTGCACATGAACAGATGATTATGCAATTTATTAAAAATCGCGCATATTTTTGGAAAACTCGCTAAGTTGGTATGAACGAGTTCCTTTTAAGTTTATTGGGTTTGATATCGATCCGAACTCAACATGATTCAAAACCAAATCTTTCAACATCAACTAAATAGTAACGAGCCCGATGGTCAATGGAAGATAACTGGGCACTAACAAAATTAGGGATATAAATGAATTAACAGTGAAACTAACGTCTTCCGTAAAACAACTACTCGAACTAAAGCTAATCCCGTATGTTTGAAGTATGCGAAATATGTACGTGATATCTATACAATCCAGGTTTGGTTGAAAACATAATACTTAATTACGATTAGCACAACTCAAATTTCAGTGATCATGATAAGTTACGTAGTTTGGTGACTTGGAATTCTACTAAATAAGGTTAATTTGGATTAAATTTATACTTCACTCTGACAATTCATATTTCATACTAACTAATATACAACAATGTCTGCGTAGGAGTAGTGAGTTACACGATTATACTGATATATTCATCTCATTACATATTAAAATTGAAATCCTGTATTACTCAGGCAATGGCTTCAGTTCCTTAATTTGCTTGATGAGGTATGCTTTTTCGTCGTTGAATTGCTCATCTTCAGCTCGATCTTCGTGGAATTTTGTAAGGAAATCTATCAATTTCTCTTGATTTCGTAAAAGGATGTCGAGTATAGGTTTCGGTTTATTGGGATTGGCAACAAACACCTATAAAAGTAAACAGTTTCTACTTGAGTATGTAAATCTTCACGTTCCGACCTATCATTGACATAAATTGATCTCATTAATTTACCTTAAAGACGTGGAAGGCTTCAAACTGAATGTTCCTGGACTTCTCTTTCAGCATATTCATCATGAGTTTGAGATTATCCGGATTGGAAATGTATCTTGTCATCACCTGACAAATGAAATTTGAAATAATTTTCTGAACAACAGTTCCTCACCATCCAATAAATCAGCAGTGCTATACAATGCACGCCAACTAAGCAATATAAACGGAATTTCTCTATAACATTAAAGACTAACGGTAAAGTTGTGTCGGTCCAGTAGAAGTTCGCCGAGCAACTTCAAACTTTGACGACGCGTAACATAATTCTCGGAATTGAGAAGCTGCTGATAGTGATTGAAGACCTTGTCGTAATTTGCCTCAAGAAACTCTGCGCTTAGTAGCTTGTGCCGAGTTAACAATTCCTGTTTTCAAAAAATTTGTAACATATGGTAATTTTTGATTTTGCATCTAAATAAGGACATATAATATTTAGTTAGTGAACAAATTCACAGACCTTGAAGGTGGAGAAGGCATCCGAGGCAATATCAAACGTGGATACTTCTACAAAATTAAAGAATTTATAAAAGTCCTCCGAATACACAATGATTTTTGCCAGCGCCTCATATCGGGCACACTCCCTTAGCATAGTCCCACAATTCAGAGCGATGTCTTGGTGCTCATACCTTCAGAAAAACAAACGATCAATTTTTAGAAACAGAAAAGTTTTTTATTTTTATTATTCGAATGTAATAGCTTAACTTACCCAGTAATGAGAGTAAACAGAATCTCCGGTCTCGTGCATATATATTCCACAGTAGGAGATCGAGCTCCTATGTGTCTTCTCAAGATATTATTGAAGATCTGGGCAACATCTTTTTTTCCCTGAAGGATAGAAATACATTCAACTCACAGTGCTAGAACAAACTTTCCAGTAGACAATACGTGGTTATTAATTCAACAACTTTCCACAAGTATAACAATAAAACAATATCAATAAATGTCAAATATTAGATGTCACCTACCTCGAACTCAACCCTCGAGAGGTTGTTGATAAGAAGGAGTAGTAAATTGCTGTTGTAAAGTTCCTGCGACAGTTGGGCAACCAAAATCTCAGTCTGCTGTTCCGTGTCAGCTGAGCCAAAGAGGATCCCTTTCACGTTTGTCAATTGCTTCGATACTTCTTCTTGTGCCTTTTCTGCTTTCTTATCCCCCCTTTCCAACGCTGTAACAGCTTCTTTCAAAGCTTTCACTACTTCCGCCGGATTCTTCTGGGATTTACCAAACAATGGCATCGTGCTACTTCTCCGAAGTCGCGTTCTACATGTAAAGAATTAAAGCCCAATTAACATCACACATCGTAATTAATTAAGTTTCAACAACTGCTGAACGCAAGACAGTATAAGCTATCCAATCGCATAACACACCAAAACTCTTCATGACCTACACCTGAACGACCACAAATTAACTGCTAACTACCTTGAACTTACCACAGGCTTCTTTGTGCGTGCTGATCAGTTGTGATAATTCTCGAAAGTCAAGAGACAGTCATTTCGGTAGTGCTCATTCATTAACAAACCTATACTACCTACTACACTAGAAATTCATCCTACTCTACCTACTACACAACCTCCTAGAAATTTCATCCTACTCACCTACAAGAAATTCACCCTATCAGTTGGCATTATCACATTTTTCCTGAGTTCCTTACGAAAGACTTCTCCACTCCTCTGTCCCGTATCCCTAAAAAACTTTTTACAACCCGTTCGCTTGATATGGTCATCATAACTTTATTTTATACTTTATCACATCACTCTTCGAAGTTAGCAAATCAAAAAGGTAATGGGGTTTTGTTTGCTGCTACTTACTGTCTCATCCACAACTCGTTGGTCTTAATTCCATTAGTAGGAAGGTCACCATTTCATCGTTCAAGATCATTAATTTGTTTAGAGTAAACAAGAATTATTTTCTTCGATGTTTGATGCCTCTTAAGTACTTGAACAGCTTCATGCGCGTACACTCTCACCCGTAGAGTGAATATGAAATGCAATTTATGAAATCAGCCAGCAGATTCTCGGCTTAATTACTTAATGAATCTTATGATTAAACATGACCTCAGATGAAGAGTACATAAATCGCACCTCATTATGCAATCCCACAGACACTTGAAACTTAGAAACCTGTGAATTTGCCATTCACTGAATCTGATAATCTGATCTCACTCAATATTAAACTCGAATATTCCTACTTGCGGAGTAACAGATTCTCGTCATGTGTAATAAAATCACATCGGAATGTCAAACTAGAGCAGATGAGCAGACTGCCAGACAAGTGCAGATAGTGCAGAAGATTGTTTTCTAATTTACTAATTTCTATTACGTTGTACGTGGATATTAGAAATAACTGTGTAACGCTTCTCAGAGCCTATCTACAACAGTACAAGCACATAATGGCTACAATAAAACTTCATCTCTTTCTTCACAAATCAAACTCTTGATTTGTAAAAATGCAAGTAGATTTAAAAACTGGTTAATGACTAAATAACCGTATTCATACTTAGCTAATGAATCCAGTTCTATCAAACCTCTACGCTTAAAAACTATAATTTAGTTCTCTTAAATACTATAATTATAATTACAGTAAAACCCATGTAATATGCATCATATACATACGATGAACTTGAAATTTCCGAATTCCAAAACACACGAATAATGTCTCAAATCTCACTAAATATCTAAACCAATAACACATTCATACATCTTTGCTAAAACCACATTCCCCATCCCTCATGAAAACCCACCTAAATATTAATTAAAAACTTATTCTCTTTCCATTTTCAAGAAAAACTAAAAATCTCGCTCCAGATGTAAAAAATGTAAATACACAGATTCGCGCAGGATCCCCCAAAACAGAAAAGTGTACACAATAACTATACTCCGTACAAAAATGAACAGTGTATTAAATCCACTCAAAACTTACCAGGACCTCGGGCTTCCAATAAACTGCGATCACTGGAGTGACCTTCGGAACGATGGAGCCAATAATTTAGAAAATTTTGAAACTTGTTGTGCTACTAGTTCACACCTAGTGGGATTTACAGTGGGTGAAAAACAACAGTACTTGTGTGTGTGTGTGTGTGTGTTGTTGAAGAAGATGTTCAAAGGAGAGCGGTAGGCGAGAGTCTGGGAAGGAAGACGTCACAGTCCGTCACACCACCACCACCGTCGACATGACGGGAAGAAGGATCTTCAGCACAGCAGCAAAAGGAGCAGCATGAACCGCATGACTATCCACCACCACCACCACCACCACCACCACCACGAACACCGAACCAACCACACTCAAATCTCTCGTACTATTTAATTGGCATATGAACTGAAGTGAGCTTTCACTTTGTTCAGCTTTCATGCAATATTATCTGTGTGACACATCACACTCGAGTCCTCATCCTGCTAAACTCCCAAACTCCCAAAACTACTTAATTGACCGCCTCTCTTTGATGACGATGAGGTGACATGTAACACACCTTGTGTGTGGATGTGTGGAATACTTCTTGATGAGATGACATGCCAAATGAATTGTTTAGTCTGCACAAGAATGCTGGGCAATCCCGCACGAAAATACGATATCAGTTTGTATCAGAATCAATAGGGGTTTAGGTTTTGGTTAGCTGTTAGAGGTTAGCTTTAGACATATAGATCACAAACTCAAATAAATCGAGAAGTGTCAAGAAGAAGGGACTGCCTGTGTAGATATCATCGATAGAGGTTATTTGATTCCATTCAACATTTATCAATTGTATTTACTATGCAAAACCAATCCGATTCTCTATACTCTAGGGAGACTCGTGTGGTTACACACAGATTACATAGTGATTTTATAGCGTCAGTCAATGCCATGTTTCCTGCTATTATGTACCAAAGTATGAAGGTTCTTTAGAGGCTATTCATTTTTAGGTGGTCGCTGAATTTGAGAGAGGAGTAATTATATAGGGTCGTAATAAGTTCTGGAGAAGTGGAGAACCAAATATTTCATTACTGGAGATCTTTATGTCTCTAGGAGTTAATTGCTTTGGCTATTAAAATTATTTGGAGCTTGTAGATCGTAAAGTAGTATAGGTAAAATGAGTCATGCAATAGGACTTGTTTTTTGTTGACTGTTGGCTTAGGCTGATGTGTGTAAGTGTTCTTGGAAGTGTGGAATGTGGATGGAACAGAATTCTGTCTGGAGAGTCTGGACAGAAGCTCTCGATGACTCATATCCTTCCCTGCCATCCTTTCCATTTATTTCCAGATCCATACGCACGAGTTGCGTTACGTATTTCATGGCCTACTACG